>JAXQQM020077667.1:0-140036 GCA_034641835.2 Pinus albicaulis
GGGAAATTTCACATTGACCCAACACAACCAGAGGGCAAGCAGTACAACAGTCGCAACAGAGTGAAGAGACTCCGGCGAGGGCGTGCACAACGCAGGCACTCGCAAATACAAGTTATCAAGGAATCCAACCAAGTAGCTACAGGCTGTGGAGGCCCGCGTGTTAAAAAAAAAAATTCTCGCGCAGGGCCGGTCATAGAAAGAAGAAACAGGCTCAGGCCGCAACGGTGCAGAGCCATAGACCTTTGATTTATATTTTGATTTTATTGTTACATTTTAATTCATTTTGATTTATTTTTGCAGGAAAACAGTAGAAGATATATGGAGAAAAAGACTTCAATCAATGAGAATGCTCCAGCAATTAAAAGATTGGAATTTTTGAGCAAATAAAAGTGATTGGGCAGATTTTCTTCAACAAACTTTCATCTCAAGAATTCCTTTGCAAATATTATAAATAGCAGATTGCATAATAGAATAAAGGCTGCTCTCCTCTGCAATTCTAGAATTCTAAAAGCATTTTTGTAATAGGGATTTAGAGTTGTAGATGGGGAGGAGAGAAAATTTCAGATCTGAACATTAATGAGGGTTTATTCTTTATATCTTGAATTATGCATGATGGGCAGAGTTTGCATTTCTGCAGCTCTAGTCTTGAAAGCAGAAATTCAAGTAATGTAAAGTACTATTAGAGACCAGGATCAGAGAAGCAGATTCAATTAATTGGTATTTTTGGCATTTATGTAGCAAATATCAGTTTCATTTTTATGTTAATAAAATTGTTGTTTCATTTTATTCATGTTTTGGCATTTATGTTGATATGGATAATTTGTCTCAAATTGTTAAGTATCTATGCTCTTATGAATTAAACTCTGATTTCTGAGTAACCATTACTCAGAAATCTGTCTTATAACACTGATTTATTAAATAGTAATGTGTTGTGAATTTCTTCCACATGTTATTGTTTAATTATTAGTTTGACTGATATGATAATCGATATCATTTTTGTGAATTTCTTTCGGAGTGTTGTTGATTTATTATTTCAGTCAAATGGTCTCAATAGAATGTGTTTTGGTATTCACAAATGTGAGCTAATTGAATTTCTTCGTTGGTTTGACATTAATTAAAAGCCAGACATATTTTAATCCTCATTACTTAATTATCTTGCTCTTAGTTGGGTTAGATTTTCATCTACCTAATTGAGATAGGATTTAGATTAGCTTCTTTTTGCTTGCATTATAGAATAAGTTTGCAATTAGATTAAATTTACATTCTTTTAAGTCCTCTTCTCAAAGAGGAAAAATCTTAGTTGTGGTTTGGCTGAACCCAAATCAGCTTAAGGGTCATTCTCTTGCCTGATCAGCAAGAAGAATTGATCTGATATCCCTGTCTATTGGTATTTAAGGAAACATCATAAATCAATAGTGATAGGGAAGAGGTAACTGGACCTAGTTAAACCAGTCGGAGCCACTATCATAAACGGAAAAGGAGATGTATTAAGGTCCGGACTGAGTGGTTATCCCCCAATGTTGTAGCAACCATTTTCTTTTCGTGCTTCACCAGGATGCAATGATGGTATTTTCAAGGCATGACATCGCTATTGGTCATAGGAAATGACCCTCCAATGGGGAGATGGGGATTGCAAGGATGGTGACAAATTATCGTGTAACAGAGATAAGGAGTTTTTCAGTGACTTGGAGGAGAAAGATCTCCAAATGCATATAGAGATGGGCAACGATGGAAAATACAGTGCGACTGGCATTGGTACCATTACCTTTGAGAGGGAGTCAGTTAAACCATTTATGTTGAAAGATGTTATGCATGTTCCAGGTCTAAATAAGAACTTGGTCTCAGTCACGATGTTGGAGGACAGAGGTTATGATGTTTTTTTTAGCGATGGAAAAGCTTTCCTGTGACATAAAACAACGGGTCAAACCAAGAGGATAGGGATTCAAATCAAGAATATCTAAAAGCTGGAGGTAAATGGATGTGCTGCAATGGTGGGTGAAGAAGAAGAAGTGGTGAGCCGGGATGAGGGCGAATTATGGCACAGGCGATTGGGCCATCTTCACCATGGTGCCCTGAAAATTTTGCAGCAAATTTATACTAGACTTCCCAAGGGTACACTTGCACAAATATATTAGTGTAAGGGATTTAATATGGGTAATTTTGTGAAGACCACCTTTCATGAAAATGAGAACCGTGCTTCGGTGATCCTGGAGAGAGTTCACACAGACGTATGTGGGCCATTCTTGGTTGGTTCAACAACAAAACACAGGTATTATGTTATTTTTGTTGATGAATATTCTCGTAGATGCTTGATATTATTCATGTAGAAGAAGGATCTATCATTCTCGAAGTTCTGTGAGTTTAAATTATTGGTGGAGAAAGAGTCGAGGAAGCAAGTGAAGGCTCTACGGAGCGATAATGGTGGTGAATATATCTCGAACGAATTCAAAGACTTCTATAGCAAAGAAGGAATTCAGAGAGAACTCATAGCACCTCATAACCCATAGTAGAATGAGGTCATGGAGAGGAAGAACAGAACGATCGTGGGTGCTGCATGAGCTATGCTACATGATCAGGGCCTACCAATGAACTTGTGGGAGGAAGCATGCAACGCTGCGGTTTATGTGCAAAACCGTTGTCATCATAGAGTACTTGGCATGAGTACACCTGAAGAAGCTTTTACTGGTAAGAAACCGGATGTTTCTCACTTTAAGATTTTTGGATCATCTGTTTATGTGCCTGTGACCAAGAATGCTAGGAGGAAGCAGGAGTCGACTGCTAAAGTTGGAATATTTGTGGGGTACACAGAAACACCCCATAATTATCGTGTGCATTTTATAAACAGTCGAATGACTGTGGTGCGACAGGATATAAAATTCAATGAGGAGAAAACCATGAATTTGTCGCTTGAGAGGGAGCTAGACTTGCATGCAGAGGGGGAACTGCTTGTTCCTAAAGATGAGTCTCTAGATGTGGATCATCCATAAGAGGAGGTTCATGGAGTGGAGGAGTTCACTCACGTAGAGCCAAACATCAGAACTGGCAGAAGGTGTACCATAGAAGCTGAGAGGCTAAAGTTTGATGTGGCACAGAATGTAGGAGTCCCTACTTCACAACGCATACATAGACAATATCCTGATTGATTCACTAGATATTTGGCTCTCATGAGAAAATGTATTGTGACTGATCCATATTCCTTTCAGGAAGCAGTGGAGGAGCCCACATGGGTAGATGCAATGGTGGAGGAGTATGACTCCATTGTCAGAAACAATGCTTGGGAAATTGTTCCAAGGCTAGTTGATAAATCAGTGGTAGGTTCAAGATGGATCTATAAGGTAAAGCAAGTTGCTGATGGGAGTTTTGAGAAGTATAAGGAAATATTTGTGGCCCAAGGCTTCTCACAGATTGAGGGGATTGATTATGAAGAAACCTTTGCACCAGTCACACGGTATTCTTCTATAAGGACCATCCTTTCTCTCTCAGCGTAGATGGGTTGGCACATTCATAAGATGGATGCAAAGACTGCATTCCTTAATGGGATCATTGAGGAAGAAGTGTACATTGAGCATCCTGAAGGATTTTAGATCTTCAGTAGCGAGTTGCATGTGTGCAGACTCAAAAGAGCGTTGTATAGGCTAAAGCAAGCACCCCATGCTTGGTACACTTGGATCGACATCTGTTTCACTGGACTTGGCTTCACCAAGAGTGAGGCAGATGCAAACCTATACCAGATTGTGGTGGAGGGTAAGATTTTAATGATTTTTCTTTATGTTGATGATTTAATATTGACTAGTGAGGAGCAGTTGATACACTCATGCAAGGAGGACCTTGTAAAGGATTTTGAGATGAAGGATATGGGCCTCCTTCGCTATTTCCTTGGATTGGAAATATGGTAGCGAGAAGGTGAACTGTTTGTGTCTCAAGGAAAGTATACATGGGAGACACTCAATAAGTTTCACATGGAGGGCTGCAAAGCCATGGATACTCCTCTTCCAGGAAACTAGAGGAAAGAGGATGCTACATTAGGAGAGGTAGTGGATGCTACTGTCTATCGACATTTGGTGGGTTCACTCATGTATTTAGTTAATACAAGACCAGACATATGCTATGTGGTGAAACAACTTAGTCAAGCGATGGTTAAGCCTACCATGCTCTTTGGGAATGCGAGCAAGCATATCCTGCGATATATTAGGGGCACATATGAGTATAGCTTATGGTACAAACAAACGGATGAGGTGAAGTTGCATGTCTTCACAGATGCAGATTGGGGAGGCAGCCCAACAGACAGAAAGAGCACATCAGGAGGGGTTTTCAGTATCAAATCTACAATTTTTTCTTGGTACAACAGGAAACAAAGATGCATGGCACTCAGTTTAGTGGAAGCGGAATACATGGCAGCAAGTCAAGCTGCATGTGAGGCTATTTGGATGAGGAAGATCCCGGTCGGTTTGTTCGGTTCTCGTTTAGATCCTACAATGATTCATTGTGATAATCAGAGTTGCATTAAACCTTCGATTAATCGTGTGTTTCATGATAGATCTAAGCATATAGATATCCGGTATCATCATATCAGAGACTGTGTGTAGTGGAAGATCATGTTGCTTTAGTACATTCCTATGGAAGATCAGGATGCAGATATTTTGATGAAAGCGCTCACCAGGAGAAAATTCGAATACCATAGAGATAGGATCGGGGTGAAGGATAATCCATTTCTTGTTGAGAGGGAGTGTTGAGATTCAACAAGATGATGATCCTAGTGAAAATTAAGCACCTACACTAGGTGGGGCCAGCAGGCTATTTTTAGGTGATATGTCTATTTTTAGAATTTGGGTCAAAGTATATTTTTAGCAGTAATCTATTTATAGATGGTTGAGAAAATTATATGGATGGATGGGCGTCTATTTTTGGAATGCATGTGTGAAGTTGTTTCATGGAATGCATGTCTAAAAATAGAATGCAGGTCGATTATTATTAGCCCTTAACAATAATTAGACAATAAATAATAGTATATTCTCTTGAAGCACTTGATTTCAGTTAACTGATGTGGAAAACCAGTTAATTGAAGGAATTTCAAGTTCAAAGGTTGGTTGGTGGGACATGCTAGTGGACTTGATTGTAACTGAGTGATACAAAGTTGTAACAGAGTTGGATGTGTAGTTAAGTGAGTTAAACTTAGTTGTGCTAGTTGTAACTAAAGATACACTGGTGAGAGATCATTGAATTAAATATTAAATTAATTAACATGGAGTGATCTCACATGCAACTTAAGATTTACTACTGTTAACTACATGCATGTCAGATCCAGTGGAGACCCAGTTGAGAGATAGGTGAAAGGGGTAGTTTGACTGTCAGTTGTGACTATAGTGGGTGCACAAGTGCAAACAAACAAAAATTGGAGATGCCAATGAGGATTGCGCAGTCAAGGCAAGGCAAGATTGAATTCATTCAAGGATTGTGATCAGCAGGGATTGCGCAGTGGAGGCAGGCTGTTAGGAGGCAGTAAATTGGTGCATGAATATGCAAATTTCTGTATGACAGTGTGAGACGATTGTATATTGTACTGAGAGCTCTTGGATTAGAGTTTTGTATGAGATTGTTTCATGATCCATGATATATACATAATATATGATAGTGGGGTTTTTAGCTTTATGCTTTCCTGGTAAAAACATATGTGTTATGTGTGATTGATCTTTCTTCATGTGTTTGCAATTGGCGATAAAATTTCCGCAAGAATTTAAGTAGAAGGATTATGTATTTAACAGTGGCATATAATTTTTAGATCAGGAGAATCCATCAATACATAATTGTATTAAAATTTCTATAGATCCTGTGTCTATTCGAGTTCCTGTAGATCCTGTAGGGTATACATTGGGTCATATGACCATGGCTGAGACAACATATTCGGCTGTACCATCTATTCCAGTAGCAACAACACCTGCTCTTGCTACCCCGTCGATTTTCACCACACCACTAGAGTCACATTTATATGGTGGCCCTTTTATCCCACCTGGTTACCAATATTTATCTGGAACCTTCTCTGGTGCATCCTCAAACCCATGGAATTCACCAATGTCATCATCTGGTATTCTATCTGGTACATCTTAGTATTGAACAACTTGATCCTTTATATACATCTTCAGTGCAATATCAAGCTGGTCCATCTGAGTATATTCCATTGAGTACAATCTCAATCGAACTCTCGACATTTGGAGAACAATATATTCCATCCTATTATACTCCTCATGCTGGGGGGAAATACTCCTTCGTTATTTTGTCACCCACTTTGAAAATACTCCGTCGTTATTTGGTCATCTTAATGTCAGAATTACAGTTTGTCAGTGGCATCCCACTTTTCCTGTTCAACCACAAATGATTGTGCAATCATATCAACCGGTTCAACTTGTTGCACCCACATCCACTCCACTTGTTAATACATCCTTACCCCTATTCGAAATTACAGGCTCAAAGTGTTGTACCTCAACCGTCTCAAGTGGGTCCTTCAACCTAATACCCTCAAATATCGGGCCTTGAGACTCCAACTCCTTCGGTTGGTTTACAACAACCTCCTATATCCAGAATTATTTATTCACAAGCTGGATTACCCTATTATGGGATGTCAAAGCCACAACCAGGTTTTACCTATTCACAACTGAATCCAAGCTATTCTAGTTTGGGTTATAATCTTGGTGGATAGACAACTTGGCAACCACAAGCGCAAATGCAACAACCCTCATCTCAAAAAGTAGCGTACCCAGGTTTTGGTCAATAGAACCCTCAAGCGTTTGCTTATCAAAACAACCCCTATTTGGGTTACCAAAAATAGATTCTTTATGCCAGTGCTCAAAGGCTTGTTTCCCAAGTAATTCCATCATACCCTGGCTATGCTCAACCTAACTTAAATCGACATTTTCCCTTTGTTGTAACTTTAGAATTACTTGATTTTAAACGACTTACAAATGATCTAATCAGGTATGCTCCTTGGTGGCTGGTGATACCACATAAATTACCCTTGGATATTCCTAACTTCAATGGAAACCCTGGGGAAGACCTGTCGATGCATTTTATGACTTATCATTTATGGTGTTCATCCAACTCCTTATGGTCACTCATTTTGATAATAATCCACATTTATTTGGTCATCCTAATGTCGGAATGACTGTTTGTCAGTGGCATCGCACTTTGTCTGTTAAACCACAAACGGTTGTGCAATCATATCAACCGGTTCAACTTGTTACACCGAAAACCACTCCACTTGTTAATACATCCTTACCCCTATTATAGGCTCAAAGTGTTGTACCTCAACCATCTCAGGTAGGTCCTTCAACCCAATACCCTCAAATATTGGGCCCTCAGACTCCAACTCCTTCAGCTGGTTTACAACAACCTCCTGTATCTGGATTTATTTATTCACAAGATGGATTACCCTATTATGGGATGAAGTAACCACAACCAGGTTTTACCTATTCACAACTGAATCCAAACTATCTAGTTTGGGTTATACTCTTGGTGGACAGACACCTTGGCAGCCACAAGCGCAAATGCAACAACCCTCATTTCAACAAGTAGCGTACCCAGGTTTTGGTCAACAGAACCCTTAAGCATTTGCTTATCAAAACAACCCCTATCTGGGTTACCAACAATATATTCCTTACGTTGGTGCTCAAAGGCCTGTTTCCCAAGCAATTCCATCATACCCTGGCTATTCTCAACCTGACTTAAATCGACAGTTTCCCTTTGTTGCAACTTTAGAATTACCTGATTTAAACCGGCTTACAAATGATCCAATCAGCTATGCTCCTTGGTGGCCGGTGATACCACATAAATTACCCTTGGATATTCCTAAGTTCAATGGAAACCCTTGGGAAGATCCATCGATGCATGTTATGACTTATCATTTGTGTTGTTCATCCAACTCCTTTAATGATGACTCCGTTTGACTACGTCTTTTCCAGCATACTCTCACTGGTCCGGCCGCGAAGTGGTACATTGAGTTACCATGAGCTTCATTTGATAATTTCACTGCCTTAGCTACTACCTTTCTGACCCACTTCTAGTTACCCATATGATATGAAATTGGAACGAAACTCTTGACCAATTTTAAACAGACTAATGCTACTCACATTTCTGATCATATTCATGAGTGGCGTCGTTGTCATAGAATGGTCAAGACATTTGTTCCTGATCAGCTCCTTGTTGAGTGGTTCATTAAATCCTTGTTGCCATCTATCACTGAGGATGTGGCTAAGGGTGGCGTTGTCACTAAAGAGCAGGTCATTTCTCTTGCCTAGTACTTATATTTGATTTATACTCAGTCTAGCACGCTCTATGAGAAAATTCCCAATGCGCCACGATCTAATTTACTGTTCCTCCTCCATATAAGGACTCTCATGCCGGTTACGGTATGATCAGTACTTCTAGAACACATCACTCTACTGCATCTGATCCTGCACCTTCTTTCGAAATTTATGTCATGTCATCTGACAAAGGCAAAATTTACAAGCAACCCGAAAGTAAGAAAAAGGGGAAATCAAAGAAAAAGAAAAATTCTTCCCTGCAAGAATGATCATCTGATAAAAAAATAGAAAGAATCGTAAACCTTGTTACCATGCTGAAGTCTCAAAATTGATTAAGACCTTGCATGCATCCGTCGTGTTGAAACATCCATTTTCAATTCCAAACACAAATTCGGTTGCTACGGATCTAGTTTCTAGTTCCCAAGTGCTTATTCTATCTGTCACGAAGCCAAAAACTGATGTTTTGGTGTCAACACATAATAAATATTATGGTAGTTAGGCTACTGATCAACCTACTACCTTGACCATGAATCCTTCTACGGAATCTATTCCGCCAACTGCTATTCCTGAATTAACACTAAAGCCACCGAAGTGAGTTGTCCATAAACCAACTTTCAATTCTCGAGCCCAAGCTGCTCAAAATTATAATATAGTTGAAGATTTGGCTCAATCCCCTTCAACTATGTCGACGCTTGAGGTACTTCAAAATTGTCCCTCCCAGAAACAGGTTTTGTTGTCGGCAATTGGTGGAATCAATCCGACAAATTCCAATCTTGTGAGTAAAATCTTTCAGTAAAAATCACATCAAAGTAAATTTTCTCGACGCGTTTTGAACCAGCCAGTGTGGTTCATCATCAGGACAAGATGAAAAATCTGATCAGGTAACCCATTTAAATAGATAAGAAAAGCTCCAACTAGCCGTTTGTAAAATAATAGCTAGTTTGACTAAAATAGGAAATAAAATAAAAAAAATAATAAAAAATAATAATTTATTTATTTTTTAAGGAATAAATTAAATGATTAATGTTTATAATTTGAATTTTATTTATTTATATTTATTTTTAATAAAAATAAGAATTATTTAATATATTCTTGAAGAATAAATTAAATTTTTACTATTTATATATATTTTTAGAATAATAATTAATATATTTTATTTTGTTTTATTTTTATTTATTTATTTTACGAATAAATTAAATATTAAAAAATAATAATAAATAAATAAATAAATTAAAAAAAATAAAAATAAAAATAAAAAATTAAATAAATAAATAAATAAAAAATAATATCGATAGTTTGAATTATATATATATATATATATATATATATATAATATGTTATATATTAATAGTTATATATTATGTAAAAAAAATAAAAAAAATCAAACACTAGGAATGAAGGGTAGGAATTCAGCATCTGCTAACAATCCACCCATCATCCCTGATGAGGTTAATCGGCCTCTTTTCGATTTCCAGGGCTTCTCTCAACTTGCGGTGGTGGAAATGGTCAATCCTCATAATAACCTTAGCATCTTCAATGCAAATGTGATGATTTGTCTTCTCAGCATGCTCTGCTAGGGCAGAGGAGCGTGACCTATTATGCTTAAGGTCAGCAACATGTTCATGAATTATTTGATTAATTGATCGACCAGTTTCACCTATGTAAGGGGTCCCACAAGAGCACAGAATCAAGTAAACACCCTTACCATCCTTAGGGAAAATCAAGTCCTTAACTGATCTAAGCGAACTTCGAATGGTGCGGGAGGGCTTGAAGGTTGAGGAAACATTATGTTTCTTTAGGATCTTGGCGATTTTATCCGTAGTACCTTGGATAAAGGGAAGGTGAACTCCAGATAACTGATCACAAGGATCTTTCTTACCCCTAGGACCTTTTTCAGCCTTTTGAAAAGCTTTAAGGCATTGATCTTTCTTACCCCAAGGATCTTGCTGTCTTTAATCATACGGGATATGTGCCACAATTACCAGCAGAATTGGCATTCTCCATATAAGTAAATTTTCTCAATCAATTCATTCATCATACCATTATTGATGAGGGAGAATCTACCTGCATTATGTCTCTAAACTGCTGGAAGTCACTTGGCTCACTGTGCCTATCTCAATCGCCTACAACGTTGAAATATTTTTACAGTCATACATATGAGCCTTGCGGTATCATCAATACCTTGCATGTTGAACTGGGGGAAAAATGGTAACTGTTGAAGTTGAGGTCATTGATGGACCCCTTGATTACAACATTTTACTCGGAAGGCCATGGGTATATGCTATGACTGTGATTGTCTCTAGATATTTTAGAATGATCGCCTTTCCTCATAAAGGTGTTATCACAATCATTAATCGACTGTCCTTATTTTCCTCCAGTTCCCATGTAACTGGAAGTGTTCTGTTAGTTCACACACCCCAACTAGCCCTTCAGAACATTGGTGTAGGAATTTTAAAGGATTATTCCCTCATGGGAACCTTTGCATTACTGCTGCCTGCGATGTCGGAAAAAATTGCAAACATAGAGACCTGCTACCGTGATATTTTCTAATCCATATGGCTTAAGGAAGGTTACGAGTGATTATGAAGTTGTTAAGTTGGATGAATTTCTACCGCCCAACCCAATTGAGCTAGCATAGCAATCAATCTACATGGCTTGGGCAAAGAATATTAAATCATCATCGCCGATTGTTTGGGTTGATCGTTGATTAGATTTTGGTACTCCATATGATCCTTTTTCATTCACTTTCTTGACTGATGAGAGCATTGTGGAATCCATGATGCCAGAAGGAGAACCATGAGAAGATCATCATCATCATTCCCATATTCAGGATTACGAAGAAGATAATATTATTGAATTATATCACCCATCGACCAAAACATTCTTTTCGAATTCTTTTCCCATTAATGCAATCGAATCTGAGCGAAACTTATCAAATATTGAAGAAATCATTTCTATCGATATTTCGACCAAACCCGGTGTTCTATAAAAAATTCATGTCGGCGTGTCTTGTTCTCCATCAAAACCTAAAACTTATCACTCTCTCTTTCGTGAATTCCGTGATGTATTTTCTTGGTCTTACGAGGAAATTCCAGGCATAGATATTAGCATCATTGAACACACTATTAAAATGTACCTTGATGTCAAACCGGTACGTCAACGCCTTCGTCCTATTCATCCGAAGAAAGCTGCTACCATTAAAGTAGAAGTTTAAAAACTTTTTTGTGCTGGTTTCATTTACCCTATTCTGCTAACTGATTGGGTTTCCAACATTGTCCCTATTATGAAGAAACAACGGGCAATCGGGGTGTGCGTCAATTATCAAGATGTCAATCTTGCTTGTCCAAAAGACAACTATTCTACTCCCTTTATCGACCAGATTATTGACGATTATGCTATGTTATCTCTAAATTGGTACTGATGGGCTGATCCACCAGACAACTTGGAGTAACTCTTTCAAACCAACTTTTGACTGAGGATTAGCCTCTTCAGCTTAAGAGGGCTCTCTCTATTTATCAAAGGATTTTCTCAATTAGGTCTTAAAAAAATGGATAACTTTGTGAGTGTGGTAGTGTATGTGATTGCAGGTGAAAAATGAGAAATATTCAACTACCATTGGGCTCATGGAGTCAGTAAAGGGAATTCAATGACAAGCATTTCTACTTATGGAAACTGAGGCTTTTTCTGTTTCAATGATAGAACAACATTAGCACATGGGGATAATCAATAATTCAATGCTAAAAGGAAGTCAGAGCATGTATAACATGAATTCTGAGTAATTTAACATCGATAATACTGGAAGCAAGATATAAAAGAAACACATAAACTCATTGAAACATCTAGAGAATCTCAGGTGAAGCAGATAATAGTCACTGTCTGTCTATTGCTGATATTAAAAGTTTACAACAGTGGAAGTGTCAAAAGAATTCTCCAACCATTTCTCATTCAATTTTATGTCTATAAATAGACCCTTTTTTCTTACACAGGATCTTCCCAGCTAGCTAGATCATAAAACCATGACTTTGACACCTAATCATAACTAAAAACTACATTTCTGGAACATAAAAAGACACCTAGTCATTTAAGACTTACTCTCCTAATAGGACTCTACTTACATTTATTTTATCCACTTCTCTAGTAATGGGGAAAATACATAGATAAAGATGACATGATCAAGTGGAATTATCCATGACCAAGACATGGATGTACCTCCAAGAATTTAGAAACAATTGTCCTATTTTTTAGGAAAAGATTAACATCATCTAGAACTTTGTCTTCATGCTGATTTGTATGAGTGAAACACATTACAAGTAATGGATGTTTTTTGGGATGGCCCACTGTCTGTTTGGATGCCTCCAGGTGGCTGGTTGGCCTTCCATATGCCATTCAAACCTTCAAAAACTCTTTAAAAATATCTCACTACAAAACATAGTATCTTTAGGTAGTTTCATAGCGAAATTTCGTAGCATGCCCATTTCTACCTTTTAAGCTTCTCTTTGTCACCTATGCTATTAAAAAAATGTTTTCCAGGTCAAAATAGCTAAATACCATCAAACTCACTCCTTGGATCTCCATAAAAATGATTTTTTAGATAAAAAACATTCTTCAGAAATTTCGTAGCGAATTTCGGCCCTCAAGCCTGGAGCTCACTATGAAACTGCCTAATATGGCTGAAACTGCAGATTTGGTATTTTTCTTCGAAAATTCACCTTCTAACCTAAAACTTGTGACATCGGCAAGTTGCAAAATTAAACAAAAATGCTTTGGATCAACTTCTAAGTCCTTGGGTGCTTCGTCTTCACTAACAATAGGTTGTACCTCAAGTTCATCTACCAATCTCATTTTTAGTCATCTTTTCTTCAGTTCTTCTTGAATCATGTCCATTTGGTATTCCAACTCTTTGACCTATCCTTTGAGATTTTTCCTCTTAGAATGTAACCACAAATTCCTTTTCCTTGTGTTTTTTACTACCATCCTCAAGGGAAGGCTTCTCTTCGACATCTTTTTGGAATTTGAAAAAGTCTTATCATACTTGTCCAATTGTTCCTTCATCTCTCTCTCAAAATCATCCATTAGTTTCCTGTCCACCTTGGCTTCTTTTAATTCCTGATTCACTTCAACTACCTTTTCCCTGGCCTCTCTTAATTTTTCTCACAGAATTTGTACTTTAGTATTTTCTTCAACATGTTATTTCCCTTTTCTTTGTACATAGGCTTCTTCTGCTGCTGGGGATAGATCTATGATGTTCTTTGGCTGCTTACCTTCACTGACCTTTTATGCTCCTTTGCCTTCCATGGCATCCTTTTCAATCTGTGACCTGGTCATTGGCTTCCTTGGATGGAAAATGAAGCCAGCATCCTCTCCTAAAAATCCAACTTCTTGACAGACTTACCTTTCTTCAATTTTCTTCTATCTCCTTCAATGCCTTTTTTCTGTATAATTGGTGATTCTTCAATATCTATTGGTTGGAGGATGTCTTCTAGGTTTCCTTTGGCAAATGTTTGGCTTCTTGTTACCCTCCTATTAATTTTTTTATTAACTCTCTGTTTTTGTCTTACATGTGATGCCTGAGGGATATTAGTCTCTTGCAGAGGTTCAAATTCAATGTCCATTAGTTCTAAAGGAGGTTGCCCTCCTTCTTCATCAATATCTTCTATTATAGTTGGAGATGGAGTATTTTTTGGTTTTGAAACTTTATTTGGTGTCACTGCATCTACTTCATATCCACTCATAAAAAGAAAATCCTGCCCAATCTCTATTTAACCTTTTTAATTCCTCTAATGCGAACAATTTTATCAGACCATGGTGGTAGACCAATGTTTCACTACCCTCTACATTGACCTATATTTTACCTGACATCTTCCCCAAACTTCTATATAGAAAGAAAGGTAGGTCAAGTGGTTGCTTACCACAAAAATGCAGAATGAGTCTAAAATGATAAGAATAAGCCATGAGGAATCTCCCTTCGCAAGTGAAGTATTTTTGGACCACCAACAACAGTTTTTCATAATTTTCTTTCATATAACCCCCGGGGATGCCATTTTTCATGTCAGCTCCTCTGTGCTATTATTTTAAAAATTCTTCACAGCTTTTCATTCTAAATTTTGTGCCTTTGAACCATTCCTTCCCACCTCTAGGTATTTCTGTAACTTGGGAGATAGAATCTGGTGAGACTGTGAGGTTCAAAACTCCAAATTTTGAGGCCGTCCCTGTAAAATTTGTTGCAAATTCTTTGGATACTTGGACATGGAAACCCTGTAGTTTTTGGCAAATTGTAGGCAAAATACCTTCGTGAAGGCCTCCATAGCAATGGGATCTTCATTTAACAACTTCAAATTCATAGGTTCATACCTCACACAATAACCACCCTTGTTTGCTTTCTTCTTCAATGCCATTGATCCTTTATACTTCTCGTTGCATCCTTGCTTATGACACCTACATAATCAAAACTAAACAGAAACCTGCTTTGCATGGTGAACCAACTCTTGAATAGTGACACTGAGATGCTTTACATGCAAGAATTGGATGATGAATGACAAAGAGCAGCTTGGGGGTAAGGTTTAAAAGGTAATTTGACAACTTGGAGGGAAAATATGACACATGTGCCCATAAGAGGCAATGATTACAAAAGATACAAACTTGCATGCTTGGGAATTATGATAAATAACTTGCATGACCTCACCTTTGTCTTCATCCATCAAAATTTGACATATCACACCGCTCTTTCAATCTCTGTAGGAAAAAACCCAGTTTCGTAGCGAAAACAATTAAACTGCTAATAGATTCGCTACTGAACTGTCAGGAAATTTCGTAGTGAAATTCGTTGATTTGCCATATAATTTGCTACGAAACTGTGTAAAATTGACAAGTGGATTATATTTTTTATTTAGAAGTGTGGGAATGAAAACTAAAAAATATGAGGTGGACTTGACTGATATGACAAGGCTCGACGTGGGTTTAGACTTAGGTAAACATCACCACATGTAAATTTTTTTTTTTAATTTCATGAAACTGATTGTGAGACAACATGAACCTAGGTGAATGACATGTAACACCCTATCAATGAAAGTGTTAAGACTAATAAGTGATAATAATGGCTCCAATGGGGATGGTGTGCTTGTAATATTCCAAAATTTGCATGCAGCAAATTGGAATATTAAATTTTGCTGATTACACTTAAGAGATGAATAAATGGGTTAGGAGGCCCATGCATAATAAAAACTCGAATAAAATGCCTCATAATTTGAAAGGGGATCAATAGAAAAGCTGGATTTCACACCTTCATGTGTGAATAAGGACTTTTGCATGCGGACAAGGTCAAGTTTGACCAAGTCAATAGCGCTGGGATAGGAGGTGGAGATCATCTTGTGAGACAACACAGAGATAGTGGGAGGAAGATTCCTTGGTGGAGGAAACCCTAATTGAGTGGGGCCCAAGGCAAGAAGGCTCACACATGTATAAAAGGAGGGAAAGGCAGCCATAGAAAAGCATCTTATGAATGATATTTGATTTGTCTGCTTAGACTATTCTGCATTCTCTTGCTGTTTAGCAGAGTTGTTGTGCTGCTTAGCACAAGGATCTCCTATTTAGGAATCCTTCTCCTCTCTTGAGAGACCTATTGAAGGAGCTTGTACTGATTTGCCTCACATCTAGGCTTGAGGTCAAGCATCCTCCTTTAGCTACAGTGTTATTTCTGCAGTAATATAACATTGTGTTGCAGGGTGTTGCAGTGAGGGTTCACAACACCACTTCCGGAGCTTGTGTTTCAGAGGAGGACGCTTCCCTTCCTTTGGGAGACCATCAGGGAGGATTTTGAGCTGATTTTCAGATCTTGGCATGTGGCCAATGTATTTTACATCTCCTACAGTGTAGTCCCTTGTAGGAACTACGTCATTCTTTGTAGTGTTGCAGTGAGAGGGTTAAACCTCTTGTTTTTGAGCTAGTTCCTTAGGGAAAGGACCAACCCTTCTCCCGGAAAGACTTGTAAGAAGGATCCTCCTTCATTTTTGTACTCTTCAGCTATTTATTCAATAGTGCTTCAGCAGGCTACATTATTTCAGATCCAGATTTGCAGATCTATGCATCTTGTACATTATGCTGTCATGAAACCCTTCCCGGGTTATCTTCTTGATGTATAAAGGGGCTAGATCCCTATTTTTATTCATTTTTTGAGTATTAAAACTCTTGATATTTGCAGCATATTGTATCAAAAACCCTCTTAAAATGACGCTGTGCATGCTTCATGAAATTTTTGTTTAGTCAAGTCATGGGATTTCAATGTTTTTGAGCCATACCGGGACCAGGAGATCTGTTTAAACAAGCAAAAGAGATTTGTTTCTAAATATTTTTTGGGTTTGAGTCCAAAATTACATATTATAAGGGATACCAGCATTATTTTCCCCTAATATAATGCAAATTTCTGAATATAACATTTTTAGGGCATAAATTGCTACTTTTCCCCACTTTTGGTTGATGTAATGGATCATAATTTTGCTGATGCAACATACATTTGATGGCTATGTGTTTTTAACAAATTTTATGAGTTATTTCTCATTTCTATTCAATTATTGTGCTTATGCATTGTTGCATTCCCATTTTTGGACATTATAGTGGTATTAGAGCATAGTCTTGGTTCAGCCTGTGAGTTTCAACCATTATGCTATAAGAAGACAAAGAGAAGAAGTAGATCAGAATTATGGAGAGAATGAGATTTGTCTCATCACTTTTTATATCCATAAATAACCTCTCCAAGGAGGTTAAGCAGATAAAGGAGAAGAAATGCAGAGAAGAGGAAGAGCCATGCACTTCCTATTCTCAAAGAGGAGAAGACATGAAGCATGAAGGACACTTAGAATATAAAATTTTAAGTGAATACCTTGCTGAATACAAAGCTAAATCTAGAGCCTTCAAGGAGACTCTAGCTTTACCAAAGTTCATTCAGCTGGAGGAAGAAAGAAGACCCTACAGCTATGGGATGATGAGAGGAAATAGATTTCTATTGTCCACTTTTGATGGATCACTAACATGTGCAGCAAAGGCTTGGGTGATGAAATTAGAGGCTTTCTTCCTACTACATGATCTGAAATCGATGAGAACAAAGAATCATTCTCTTCTGATTAATTGTGGGGGCATTCCTGGGATATTTCACCTTTCTTTTAGAAAGGACAGATAGGAAGGTACTGACCCCTTCTGAGACTACTAAGAAATAAAATGTAATCACTAATGATCTTGATCAATGAAAGTATTTGTTTTTAAGTTCAAAGTATTCATTGATCTGTTTTTATGTGTGAATAAGCAAGAATATATGTTCTGCAATTGAAGTGTAGAGGTTTGATGATAAAATAACAAGTTTTGTTTACTGTATAAACTTGTTTGGGACAAGCATGCTTATGAAAATTTACTGTTTAAACTATCAGAATCTGAAAATAAACAGCCAAAATATACAGAGTGACAGCAGATAATTGTTTAAGCGGTTCACCCCTCTCTTGGGCTACCTCCGCTGGATCAAGCCTCCCAAAATGGGCTTGTCCTCTTTGATTAAATTGCTCAAAATGAGATTACATCTGTATAAAAGCCTCAAATGGAAAAATAGACTGCAAAAATAGATTCAGAAGACCCAAATCAGTCTAAAATGACTACAAAATCACCTCCATTGGATGAAGGTAGTCCAATGCAGCTCTCTTTCCCTTAGGCCCTAATGGCTCCACGATCAAAAACGCTGTAAAATTCGCAGATAGAATGCCCTGGTGGCTCTGCAAACACTTCCAACAGCTTCAGAATGATGAAGAGACCCAGAATCAAAAAACAAATTGTCCAAAAAGGACTTTCCTAGCCAAAGTTATGGCTAACTGAAGTTGGTCCTTCAAAAGCTCCGCTAATTCTGGAGAACTGGAGTTAACTCTAGTTAAAAATGGCAACGACTCCAACTTTGTCAGGCGCGCTCTAAATTTGGCGGACGGTTAACTGAATATTAAATGTGACGGTTTTACAACTCCGCGTTCATATCCAAACGGTTTTAATAACTGTCGCATTAACATATAAAACAACCGCTCCAAAGTAATGTATACAATACGTTTAAACTCCGCTTCACCGTAATGTATTGACCCACGTGCCTTTGACACGTAACTCCACTCTAAACCCACGTAATACAGCACATTTTAAAAGCACGTGCCCATTTAGAAACTTTGGAATAGTGGGTTTGTAACCGTTTAATGAAATTTTCAACATTACGTTGCCATTTCACATAATTAATTAAAAACTATGGTATGGTATTTTAATTAATTTAATTAAAATTTTTAATATTTAATATATATATATGATTTTTAAATCAAATAAAATATTAAATATTTATGTATATATAAAAACATTAATATAATTTTAATTAAAATAAAAAAAAATTCTACACATAGAATTAAAAAATTTCTTTTCAAAATTATTGAAGGTTATTGGGCGATTTCAAAATGCAACAACTTCTTCATACGGCAACGGATTTGAGTGCCGTTCGCGGCGTTGGGATCGTATCGCCGGGCCTCTTTCAGATGATGTATTCGGAGAAATTCGAGAACTTTCATTTTTAGCCTTTTTCCATGGCTTGGACTTGAGCTCACGATCACTACATCCAGTAGAAGAGAGAGAGGCTATAGAAATTGTAGCGCTGCACCTTGAAGGTGAAGCTAATGCTTGGTGGTTCAGCCATTTGAGCCATGCAAGAGTGTCTACTCTTGCTAAGTTTTCTCAAAAGCTGATTAGGAAATTTGATAAAGAAATATCAGAGGAGGAGAAGCCCTCACCACCATTAGAAGAGGCATGTACCAACGCTGTTATAACCATGGAGGAGCAGCCTTCATCTTCAGCAGTTTGGGAAGCCAACACATATAAGGAAGAAACTCTTGCAGCCCTGCAAGAAGCTTCCAAATTTCACCAAGATATGCTTAAGTTTCCATATCTTGTCATGTCAACAAATCTTATGGAGGGATATACATCATTGTATACTACTGATCTAGAGCAACATAGTTGCACTACGCTGTACAAGAGTAGTGATGAAGAAAAGAGGACCCATTCCTTATGGGAGCATTCAAATGGAAACTTCATTTATGAAGCAATGGAGGAAGAAGAGATAGATGGTAGACATCTTGAAGTGAGAAACACTTTCTCCTTTCTAGATGACACTTTATCAATGAGAATCTCATAGCTCAAAGAGAAAATTCTACCTGCAGCAGATCCAGAACCTTATTGGTTTTGGAAGGCCATTGATGAAGTGAAGGTCTCATGGAGAGATTTCATTGGAGGTGCACTTCAACACATCATGGAGTGCAAAGTTCTTCAACAGTTTGAGGATGTTTTTCCCTCATCACACTTTGATCTTTGTGGATTCAAGGGGGACATTGATGAGAGGTCTTCTCTAGAAGATCTCCAAGGAGTTGCATTTCAACATCCCATGAAATGCAAGAGGAGAAGTTTGATTTGGGAGGATGGTAGTCTTCCTTGGGAGAGTTCTAAGGAAGAACATGATGGGAGGCATCCATCGGTGGATGAATGGATGTGGATGGAGAGTAGGAAGCTGGAAATATACTTGGAAATCTATGATACTGGGTAGTAGGAGGCTTGGCTGCAATGGCTACTATTGAAAGAGTTTGGCCATCATCCTCTTTCTAAGGGTATCTGGGTGAAGAAGGTGTGGCAAGATACTTGCATCATTTAGTAGCAAGGAGTATGGACACATTGTGTTGATATGACATTCTTAATATCAATCACCATGTTTTCACCACATGATTTGTATGATGGAGGTATGAGGAGGCATCAAAAACTTTTGTTTCTTGGGTTGTTCTTGGGAGAGCAAGGGCATATTTGCTCTCACACCTTGCATAATGTTGCAGGAGTAGGAGATGGCACTATCATGGTGCAAAGGGGCTACTCCTTGGCCTTAGATGATCAAGAGGTACTTCCACTTTGGGAGGAGATTCTTATGTGTAGCAGCATTATGGGAGATGTCTTTGACAAGGAGCATGTCAAAGAATGGAGCTATGAGTTGGCAGGAGCTTATTTGCATGGGCCAACAACACTGTCACTTGGGAGCTTGGGGTTATTGATGGAGTGTCCCCATGATCACTTCACACTTGATGCACTTGGTGGACAAGGAGGAGGTGAGAATGATGAAGTCGTGGATGGAAACATTTATTACATTGATATGTTCTTCTTAACTTGGATTTCCAAGCATGAGAAGGGTGATCTTCATGCAACACATGGTTTATTCCTCTTCATGGGAGTGTGTCATACCACTATGGAGGAATTATCCATATACATATGCATAATATTACTCTCAAAACATGGTAAGAATATTGTTTTTTCATCCATTGATTGTCTAACACAATATTTGCATACTCTTACCATTCCTATTCAGTGCATTTCTCCACAAGAGGGCAAGCTTTCCATTGAGCTCCATGGTCAACATTGGGCCAAATTGTATGATGAAGACAACCATATTTTATATGGCCTTGGGAAAGTGTTTCATTTCATGTATGTTCAACTGATGTACCCAGGTCTTTGCTATTCATTAGTAGATGTGATAACATACATAATCAACCATGTATCAAGAAACAACTTGCCATGTAATTGTCTGAAGCAGCAGTTTGGAAAACTGCACTGTGACTACTTGGGAAACTGTTGGTACTTTTCGGTATTACATGAAACCTTAATTATTTCCCTCATTGAGACTCTAATCATGATTTTAATTGCTGATATTGATCTTATCTTTATGGGGAGCATGATTGGGAGAGAGACACATGGGATGGGTGTGTCATTTTGGGAAGAGGATTCCCACACTTTCTGCGTTGCATGTTCTAATGGGAGCATGGGAGGAGATATGGCCACCATAGCCAAGCACTTGTTTCTTTATGAGGTGGGCCATGAGTTTTATGATATGCCATATGTTGATGATTTCTATCCATCACATATGGAATGGTTTGGGCCAGCTTGATTCACAGCGTTGGAGAGGAGATCTTTGGAGATCTAGTCTTCATTTTGCCACTTGAGGGCAATATTACTGTAGCCCAAGATAAAAAAACACTATACACTTATCATAAGTGGAGAGGAAGACAACATGGGGTAAGCTACTTTGTCTACCAAGTTCATATTTTTAGCCCACCTACTTTGTAGGAGCTCAAGGTGGAGGAACATTTTCAGGAGTTGCCATGTTGGGAGGTGACTCATTTTGTATGGATGATTGCTTTGGGATGGAGGATCCACATGGGAATGATGTTTCCCAATACATTTCAGACTCCATGCCTTGAGAGGACCTCTAGAAAACACCTTATTGCCTCCTTGAGTACTTTACTTATTCATGATGATAGCCATTTGGCTAGCTTGCATGCTTGGGAGGGGCAATATGGAGATTCATTGATGAGACAACATATCATTCCTTGGAGGAGTTCATCATATGTGGATGCTACAGTAGGAGGAGGGGAGAATCTTCAGTTCTATTCTTGCAGTTGCTTGAGGACAAGCAACATTTGGGAGGGGAGGACTGTAATATTCCAAAATTTGCATGCAGCAAATTGGAATATTAAATTTTGTTGATTACACTTAGGAGATGAATAAATGGGTAAGGAGGCCCATGCATAATAAAAAATTGAATAAAATACCTCATAATGTGAAAGGGATCAACAGAAAAGCTGTATTTCACACCTTCATGTGTGAACAGGGACTTTTGCATGTGGACAAGGTCAAGTTTGACCAAGTCAACAACGCTGGGATAGGAGGTGGAGATCATCTTGTGAGATAGCACAAAGATAGTGGGAGGAAGATTACTTGGTGGAGGAAACCCTAATTGAGTGGGGCCCAAGGAAAGAAGGCTCACACATGTATAAAAGGAGGGCAAGGCAGCCATAGCAAAGCATCTTATGAATGATATTTTATTTGTCTGCTTAGACTATTCTGCATTCTCTTGCTGTTTAGCAGAGTTGCTGTGCTGCTTAACACAAGGATCTCCTGTTTAGGAATCCTTCTCCTTTCTTGAGAGGCCTCTTGAAGGAGCTTGTACTGATTTGCCTCACATCTAGGCTTGAGGCCAAACATCCTCCTTCAGCTAAAACATTATTTTTGCAGCAGTATAATGTTGTGTTGTAGGTTGTTGCAGTGAGGGTTCACAACACCACTTCCAGAGCTTGTGTTTCAGAGGAGGAAGCCTTCTTTCCTCCGGGAGCTTATAAAGGAGGATTTTGAGCTGATTTTAAGATCTTGGCATGTGGCCAATGTATTTTACATCTCCTACATCATATTCCCTTGTAGGAATTGCATCATTCTTTGTAGTGTTGCAGTGAGAGGGTTAAACCTCTTGTTTTTGAGCTAGTTGTTAGGGAAAGGGACAACCCTTCTCCCGGAAAGACTTGTAAGAAGGATCCTCCTTAATTTTTGTACTCTTAAGATATTTATACAATATTTATTCAGTAGAATACGTTATTTCAGATCCATATATGCAGATCTATGCATCTTGTACATTGTGCTGTCATGAAACCCTTCCCGGGTTATCTTCTTGATGTATAAAGGGGCTAGATCCCCATTTTTCTTCATGTTTTGAGATATAAAACTCCTGATCTGATATTTTCAGCATATTTTATCAGAAACCCTCTTAAAATGACGCTGTGCATGCTTCAGGAAATTTCTGTTTAGTCAAATTATGGGATTTCAGTGTTTTTGAGCCATACCGGGACTGGGAGATCTGTTTAAACAAGCAAAAGAGATTTGTTTCTGAAAATTTTCTGGGTGTGAGTCCCAAATTACATATGATAAGGGATCATAGCATTATTTTCCCTTAATATAACACAAATTTCTGAATATAACGTTTTTAGGGCATAAATTGCTGCTTTTCCCCACTTTTGGCTGATGTAATGGATCATAATTTCGCTGCTGCAACATAAATTTGATGGCTATGTGTTTTTAACAAATTTTATGAGTTATTTATCATTTCTATTCCATTATTGTACTTATGCATTACTTCATTCCCATTTTGGGATATTATAGTGCTCCTGTGGTACAACAAAAAACATGTAGTTCTAGTGCCACCTTTAGTTGAAAATAAAACTTCTAAAATTCACAAAGCCTTCTTAAAACTCTTATGAACTTCTCCTTGGGCTAAATATTGATGATTATATTGTATTTATTAGCAAAAAATCATAATAAAAAACGAAATATATACAATGGAGTGAATATTCAATAAAAATTTAGGAGGAGTAGTGTTTTAGAAACCTGCCATTGATAGGTCCTCCTGCACACAAATTTCCATCCATTTCCTGAAGCAGATAAGTATTGTTTCCATGATATGCAACTACCACAAATGGTCCCTTCCAGATATTTTCAAAATTTTCATGCTTCCTCTTTTCTTCAATTCTGGCTTCCCATTTCAAAACTACATCTTGAAGCTGGAAATTTTCCTCTTTAAATTTTTTGTCAAATGTTTTATTCACTCTGTTTTGTGATTGTTTATGGTTTTTATATACCTCTTCTCTTTTTTCTTGCATATCTATAAGCTGGTTTATCCTTCTTTGAATATCAATTGGCTCCTCTTCAAGTCCTTGCAGCAACTTTAATACCAGAACTCCCAAATAAGTGGGAAAAATAACTTCAGCTCCATACACTAATTCATAAGGGGATGTACCAATGGATCGCTTTGTAGAGACCCTATCAACCCAAAGAGAATATTTCAATTTCAGATGCCATGATCTCTTGTTTTCTTGCAACACCTTTTTGATAATCCTCACTATACTTTTATTGGATGACTTCACAAGGCCATTACCTTGGGGGTAATAGGCTGTTGAATTTCCAAGTGTTATCCGATACCAAGGACAAAATCTAATTAATTTTTTGGATTTAAAAGATTATGCATTGTCAGTAATAATATTCATAAGACAACCAAACCTGGAGAAAATATTGTTCTCCAAGAATTGAAGGATAACTGAATCAGTGGCCTACCTTGTTGGGATTGCTTCGATCCATTTAGTGAAATAATCTGTGGCTGTCAAAATCCAATGATACTGCCTTGAAGATGCTAGGTGTATTTCAAAAATGAAATCCAACCCCCATTGTTGGAAATGCACCTCAACATATATTGGCATCAAAGGTAAAGGAATACATTTTTTCTTACCATAAAAAATTTGGCATTCATGGCATACATCGATCTTCTTGAAAAAATCCTTGAGCATGGTAGGCCAATAGTAGCCTGCTCTAAGTATTTTGTTGGTTGCGGCTTTCCAATAATGGTGTCCTCCACAATATCCCTTATGAAACTATTCAATGACCTTTTGAGCTTCCTCTTCTAACAAACAATTCAAAAGGATCCCACAGGTATCTTTCCAATACAAATTCTTATTCACAATACAATACCTTAATGACTTCAGCTTTACAAACCTTGCTTTGCATTTTTTCAACTCTAGAGGAGCTTTGTGATGATGTAAGACAAAGATTATATCTATATACCATTTAGATAAGATGAATTTCTCTTCAATAGGCACCAACTCTTCCTCTTCTTCTGACAACTCTAAAATTTTTGCAATGAAGTTCATGTCAAGACATTCAAAGTTAGATTGTGCCATTAGTTTTTCTAACCCTTGTCCTTTCACCAAATTTTTAGGCTTGATCTCTATGTCATACTCCAGCAAAGTAGAAATCCATTTCCATCTTTTTCCATCAGGATCATCTTGTGTCAAAATATCTTTAACCACAGTGTTAGGTACAAATGCAATGACATGAGAATGTAAAATATATTTTCTGAAGTCTTTAAGAGCTTTGACCAAAGCATATGCATGTTTTTCCAAAATATTATACTCCAACTCAAAGTTGGAAAGATTTCTACTAAAAAATGAAATAGGTTGTTCAGTACCTTGCTGTCCTTTCTGCAATAAAAATTCAACAATGGTATTTTCAGAGGCAAATGTGAAAACCAGAAATTCACTTGAGAAATTTGGACTAATAAGCATTGGGGCTTAAGTGAGGGATTTATTTATCTCTTCAAATGATTGCTTAGCTTCAACATTCCACTTAATATCAGCTCCCTTCTTTAACATCTTGGTAATATCTTTGACAATTTAAACAAAGTTTAGGATGAACCTTCTAACAAAATTTACTTTCCCAAGAAAGGACTGAATTTCCATCTTGCTCCTTGGCAGGTCTATCTTCTGAATTGAATTAACTCTATTAGGATCAATCCTTATCTTATTTTGATATGATATTTCCAAGAAATTTTCCAAAAGTTAGAGCAAAAGTACTTTTAGTGGGTTAAGAGAGATACCAAATTTTATGCATTTCTGCAGAATTTTCTCCAAATGTTTCATGTGATCCTCCTCCTTTCTTGAAAACACAGTTATGTCATCCAAGTAGACCACAACTGATTTGCATTTCTCCTCAGCAAAAGCAATATCCATTGCTCTTTGAAAATTTTCTCCTCCATTCATCAAACCAAAAGGCATCTTGGCGTACATGAATGTTCTTCATAGCGTGGTAAAAGAAATCTTCTCTTGATCTTCCAGATGTACCAATATCTGATTATAACCTGAAAATCCATCCAACATGGACATCCTTTAAGAGCCAACAATATTTTGCAAAATCTGATCCAACTTGGGAAGATGATAGTTGTCCTTCAAGGAAGCCTTGTTCAGATTTCTAAAATCAACACAGATTCCGATCTTACCACTCTTCTTTCTGACCAGTACCAGATTAGCAAGCCATTTTTAAAATCTTATAGGAACAATGATCCTTGCATCAAAAAGTTTCTTAATCTCTTTCTCAATCAGAGGCATGAGCAATGGATTAATCCTTCTCAATTTTTGTTTGAAAGGTTTCTCATTCTCTTTGATAGGAATAATATGTTGTATAACACTAGGATCATATCTTTTTAGATCAGCATAGCTCCATGCAAAAACATCAATGTATTTCTTCATCATCTCAACATATTTTTTCCTCATCTCCATAGAAATAAACTTGGAAAGTTTTACCATTTTAGGTGCTGCTGCTGTACCAAGATTGCAAGTTTCTACCTCCTCATCATCAGCCTGCATTCTAGGAGATTTAAAAGCACAATTTTTATCAAAAAAAAATTTCAATTGGAATAAGGACCTTTGGTATACAATTTTTTTTCAGCTGCAAGAATTCAAAATTGACCTTGGTTTCAATGAACACATTTTTCTGATCCACTTGTATGTTTTCAAACTCCTCCTTTAACTCTAGGAAATTTTGGACTTGCTGGTCATCTTCAAAATTTTTCCAATGAATGATATTATCAGGAATTTCTAGCCTATGCCAGACTTCAAATTCATACTTCTCAGTAGAATGTATAGGGATGAAAAATAAACTTGCAGAGACAGCTAAATAATCAACCACTGAATTTTGGTTTCTAGTTTTCACACTGGATGCATATTCTTGAAAATTTTCAAGAATTTCCATAATCAAATTTCTGTAAACCCTCATCCTTACATCCTTAGTTTGTTATGATCCTTCAACTTGTTTTATTACTAACTCTGAATCACCACACACTAATATCTTATTGGCACCTAATTTCTTCAAAATTTCCAAACCCAAAAATAGAGATTCATCTTCTCCCATATTGTTGGTGCAATCAAAGTTAAGTTTAAAAGAATAAAAATTACTATCATCATTAGGAGTAGTGATCCATATGCCTTATCCAGCCCCCTCTCTTCCAGAAGAGCCATCAAAGTGCAAAATCCGCCAGCCTTCTGCTTTTCCTTCAACACCCTCCCGATTTTCAGCTTGCTGATTTTCTGTTTTCCCTTCAATTTCTGCTTCATCAGTTAGATCATTGAATAAAATTGATGATCCTACTTCTGTCTCCACAACATAAATTGGAAAATTTTGGGGCTTATCTTTGTTGTTGACTGTGTAGGCCATCCTAATATCCTTATACAATATTCTCTGCTCACCAAAAATAGGAAAGGTGGCATATGTCATATCCATTTGTATAGTACTTTGATTTTCGCTGCCCAAGATTTGGATAAGAGCATGCAAAAATTTGGAGGGATGCCAGCTACCACTATTTCCATCACCACTGTCTTAACAGGCACTTGTGAAAATCCAACCACAACATCTTTAATAATACCTATGCACTGAACTCTCTTGGTGACAAAATAAAATAGATCTTTATAAGGTCTAATGATCTCCAAACCCATCCTCTCCATAATCACCTTAGGCATAAGGTTATGGGAAGCCCATGAATCCAACATGGCATTGTGAAATGTCATATCATGAATATTAAGGCTGACATAAAAGGGAGGGACTCCTTCATTCTGCAAATCTTCCACCCTTGGTCCTAGGACAATGGTAGGATGGTCTTCTTGTAGATTAAGGATATTTAAAGATCCTGGTTGAGAATTCAACATCTTGAAAAAATTTCTTCTGTATTCATTGACCTTGATAATCTCTCCAAAGGGGACATGAATATTAATTTTAGAGATTTCATTCTCTAGACTGAAAGTAGATGTTGTTTTTTCAACTTTTTTGGTAGGAGGTGGAGGTGGTGGGTCCTTCTTTGGCTCAGTTTCTTTAGGAACATCCTTCTTTGGCTGAATTTTATTTATGGTGATGGGAACATTTCTGTTTCTTAGATTGTATTGCTTTTTCATTTCAAATATAGCATGTCGATAACCCTTTAGGTAATCAAATTGTCCCTCATATTTTTTCAAATCATGACCATAGTCATCAGGCTCTTCCTTGGTTAGAAACATCCCAGACATATTTTCATCTAGACAGTGGATAATATCCTCTTGAAACTCAGGATGAGTTTCTTCTTCACCAAGAAAATTTTGTTGAAAGGGAGGCCTCACTTGTGAGTCAGACTGATTTCTGTTTTCTCTTTGTCTTTGCTGATTTTGAGGCCTCCTAAATTGTGGATTTCTTATTTGTGGATCATGTTGTATAGGAGGTAAAGGAGTGGCTCCAAGAACAATTCTATCGATGAGTTTTTCCACAGTCTTCGACATAGAATCAAATTTAGCATATGAGGATGAAGGTTTTTCTTTTTCTTTCAATTTGGATTTGCCCATCTTAGACCTATTTGCAGATATCATGTTTACTTCTACCTTTACTGCATCATTATGCATTTCTACTAGAGAAGCAGACTATCTTTCTATAAGCAAGATGGAAAACTCATAATCAAATGCCTCTGTATAGTGTAATTGAGCAACTCCTAGAGGAGGTTTGATACGAGCAGGTATGGAGTTATAGACTTGTTAAATCTCTTAGAGAAGTCTTGGATAGATTCATCTAAGGATATTTTCAAATTTTTATATTCAGTCAGGGCTTGCATTGGATTTACCTTACTCCCCCGCTTGGTCAAAAAAATATCTTCTAGCTGGTCCCAATTTTGAAAACTTGTTGGAGCTAGGGCTTTAAACCATTTTCTTACTTAACCAGTGAAACTCTGGGAAAATAATCTCATTTTTACATCTTCATGGTCTACCTCCTTTTTTTCAACGAAATCATTGAATTGATCCACATGTTCCTCAACTGATATATCCTCTTCACTCCTAAAGGTTTTAATTCTAGTTGACTATCCATATGGGAGGTCATGCATAACAACAGGGAGGACAAGTGGAGCATATATTGCAGGTCCAATAGGAAGAGGAGGAGGAGAAATTCCAGCCATAATGACAGGAACTGTGGTATGGGGAGGGACAACAGATGAGATTGGTTTCTGATTCTTTGGAAAAACAACAGGAGAAGATGAGCTATTAGGAGGGGGTGTAGATGGTATATGTAGTCTAGATATAAATGAACTCCACTCAGGTAAAGGTATAGCAGATTTTATTTTCAAAAGAAGGCTCTGCTATCTGCCGTGGGTGCTGTAGATCCTGCTGATGACCAATTGATTGTTTTCGACTCCTGTCAATCAGACCATCCCCCTCTTCCTGCTTCTGTTTCTTTCCAAATCCCAGTCAAAATCCGAAATGCCAATGTCGCTAGGTGTATTATTGATGAGGGGGCATCTAACTGTGTGATGTATGTTTCGGTTTGGAAACAACTTGGATCTACTAAGTTGGCCCCTTCCACAATCATCCTTCATGCGTGGGATGGCCATGCCTCCCAGCCCATCGGCCTTTTCCGTAACTGTCCCATCACCCTTGCGGGCAAGACTGTTTGTGTCGACATTGAAGTTATCGACGCCTCTCTTGACTATAACATTCTTTTGGGGTGTAGTTACACCTATGCCATGTCTGCCGTCCCATTTGCAGTCCACCGCAAGATGTTTTTCCCTCATAATGGAAATATAGTCACAATTGACCAGTTGACATATCATGAGCCAAAATCTCAGACTTCCCCTGAGTCGATCATCTCTTCTGTAGCCAATAAACCAACCGTCGATTCTTTGACCAGTGTCTCCCCCAGCATCTACAAAGACTCCTCCTTGCTTGGAACCTTCCCTAGTCTTCCTCCTCCTCTTGTCTCGGATCCCAGCTCGGAAAATGTTTCCATGATGCAATTGTCTCAGGCCTACCTCACACAGCTCGCTTCGGCTAGTCAGCAACCTCAAACTCGCCCGCAGCTACCTGCTCCTAGCCCTTCACCACCGCCAACTGGACCTCTTCCTGCTAGCCCTTCCCCTACAGCTGGTACCCATGAGCCTCTCTACCCTTCTGGGTCGGTTCCCCCAAGTCTTAACCATCTTGGCGCCGTCCCTCCCGGCCATTACCCCACTGGTCAGATACCCTTCCTTGCTCCCCCTCCCGGAGTCTCTTCGGTCCCCATCATGGCCACCCTTTCCCTCCCTAATTTGACCCTGGGTATTCCCATCTGGTACCTTGACCCTCCAGCCGCTACCCCACCAGGTCACCCCAAACCATACCTTGCCTTGACACCATTTCAACCAGTTCCCGTAGCTGCTTCCATCACTACAGTGCCACCCACTCCTCACCAGGACCCTTCTCCTGCTGTGACAGCTACGGGCAAGAAACGAAAAGCTCACAAGGGGGCATCCAAAGATAAGGCCACCGCACCCGACCCTACCCCTCCTCCACCCGCCAAGCCTTGTGTCTTGTGTGATGGTGTCGGTCATGCCACCCATACTTGTCCTGAGTTGCCCCGTATCCAACCCATGGTTAAGGTTGCGTTCCCTGAATCTACGGTCCCTGAAACCTCTGTTTCTTCCTCGTCCGCAGCCAAGAACCCAAAGACTCTTCTCACCAACAAACCCTATGCTCTGTGTGGTGTCCATGGCCATTATTCTCACCATTTTCCTCACCTCACGCATTACCGAGCCTCTTTAGAGGTCATTCGCGAGTACGAGGTCGAACAAAATCAATCCGCCTCTCCCATCCTTGCTCAGTATGCATCAGGCTTACTCGAGGATCCCCCCACTACCATTGACATTCCTCCCCTTGATGTTGAGATGTCGAAACCTGCTTCCCCCCTCCTATACCTATCATCATCCGCACGACCCCCAGATTACATTCCCTCCGAATCCACTCCATCTGTTTTGCTTGATTCCCCTTCAGCAACATTCTTGGGCTCTACATGCTTTGACCATATTTTGACTTATTCTTCCGTCATCCCTGTGATGTTCCGTATGTGCGCCTTTCTTCCCATGCTGGTGATTTAGATAGCTTCGCAGCATCATGTGGCTTCCTTGACCTCTCCCTTCCCTCTCATCACCAGGATGATACCATCCGTATCTATGATGTCCTTCGCAACATGAGCTCCCGCTTTTCCTCCCGTAGTTCTTATTCATCACCCTCTAGTCGATCTATGAGTCCTAGCCATCCTACCGAGACTACTCCCTCCCATAGTAGTCATTTGATGTCTACCTTATACTCACGTTGCCCTCATTCTTCTCCTTCCTCTCATTTCTTGTCTTGTGACAATATTCCGCCAGATCTCTCATCCACACATTATATTGGCTATGCCGATGGGGCAAGTCGCTACTCCCAGAATCTCGCTTCGGCCGCCTGGGCCATATTTACCCCCTTGCATACCCTTGTTATTTTGAATGGAGTCTGAATTGGTAATGCCACCAATAATTAGGCTGAATATGATGCAGTATGTGGCCTCTTAGCCGATGCCCTATCTCATCGCATACTCCATCTGCACGTTCATTTAGATTCCCTGCTTCTTGTTTTACAACTCAATGGTGTCTATCGTATGCATAACCCTATCCTTTTTAGACAGTATTTATGAGTGAAACTTTTGATACGTGACTTTAGATTCATTACTTTCAACCATGTCCCTAGAAATCAAAATCACTACGTAGATAGAATTGAAAATCATGCTCTAGACTGGCATTTATTACACACAAGACAATAAAATTTCAAACCATCTACACAATGCATATACATAATATATATCATATAACATGTTTTTAGAGTCCAATTACTTTGAAATATATGACATGCCCATAGCATGTTACAAAAAACAAAACTCAAAAACTGGGGGGTACCACTTGCCCCTACATACACACTGGGGGGCACCACTTGCCCTACATCTAATCACTCTTTGGAGGATCCCAAGCTAATGGCTCCACTCCTGCAGCTCGTAGATCACACACATTCTGACTGGCCATCGCCATGCGTTGCATGATACCTCGCCATTCCGAGGGTATCCCAATACATAACTCTATGTACTGGTCGTATAAACCCTGCAAACCCCGCTCCGACACACCGGTCAGCAGCCCCTCACATCTACAACGAATTTCCTCCATAAGAGCAGCCATATCCTTGTTATGGGCCGTCCTCGATCCACTCACACCTGTAGTTCCGGCTGCTACAGGTCATCCCATATATCCGTACGGTTTCACCGGAGCTATATCTACATTCCAAAAAAGTATAAGGATTAGTACCATCAATAATATTCACAAACTTTAACATGCACATAACAGATTAGTCACTTGTCACTTACCATTAGGCTCCCATACCCAACCAGGCGGAAGCGGCAAGTTCAGATCTCCCCAATAACTCATCCCCCTATAGGGATAGTCGTCTATGTACAATGGCATCTGATCCCAATGGGAGAAAAACTCTGGTCGGAACACCCATCCGACTGCCCCTCCCCCTCCTCTGCACAGTAGTCATCCCCACCTACGCATCTTAGGTTCTCTTAGACCCCCATCAGGTAGCTGTACATGAGGTTGCAAGGTTGGGATCTTCTCAAAAAAGAAGGAGCACAATACAGTCCCATATGCACAATCATGGTTCACTTGGCCCACCCATAGTAGGTCCCACTCAACACACTTTCTACAATCATCATCTGCCCTCTAGTGATGTAATGGAGCACCTGGCTATCCAAAATCCGCAATACTGCTGCCACCACTGCCCGGGTCTCCAACCTCTCTAGATCCCCAATCGATATCCGAGTCCCTTTGACTCGGACACTTGTTCGACAATGTCGCTCTACGAACTCCATGATGTTATGCCCACGCGGTAACACTGGCTGTGTATTTTCCACCATCCCTAACGGTGGGAGACCAGTCAGGAAATACAGATCCTGGACTGTCAGCTCAATCCTGACCTTGCTACCCAATATAAAAACCTCATGATGCGGTTCCCCGATGACGTGTCTGGACGCGAAACCCCAGCTCTCATCAGAGGGTTCTCCACAAATTTTAGAACCCCAAACTTGCATTGTACAATGAACTGTGATCACGCTTACAGTTCCGTGTGTCCTTTGGGTCTCTCTGCCGCCAGTCCGTCTCCTGCTGTCCGCACAAGCAAGTGTGCTGGTCCTGCGGATAGGTAAACACGTTGACCTTAAGCACAGATCTCAATGCAATAACACTAAACCTGCTCTGTAGTGAGGTCGCACTTTTTGGCCAAATCTTTTGGAAGGCCCGAGTCGCACTTTCGGGCTCAAACTTGCATCCCGGGCACGGTTTTGCCCCAAAAGTGCGACCCGGCCGTAAGGATGAGGTAGTTAAGTGATGCTGAATTTGGACCTAATCTGAAATTTTAATCCACTGAAAAGAAAGAGTAAGGTTAGGCCTCTTACTTGCAACTGACAAATCTCGATTCCAACAGTCGGTTTGTCTGCTATGATCGCCGCAAGATTTAGGGCCTTCTCTCCTCTCTACATTCACCATAGCTCCACATGCAAATGAATGAATTTGGAGGGAAAATGCCTTATTGAAGAAAAACCCTGCTTTTCTGCTTTTTTGGCTATGACAAACCGCGCCCCCGTTGACACAGGTACGCACAGTTGGAAAATATACTTAATTATAAAATATATTAGTTTTTCATGTTTTTATACTTCACCGGGACCCATTTTTTTTTTTGAAGGTTCTCTTCACCTCTCCTCCAAATCAATTTCCTCACCTACTACACTTGTACTTGGGCACCACTTGCCTCCTTACTTGTCTTTGTTCGTGTTGATTTTTGTCATGAGGATACCCTATTGTACTCCATGTTTGTAATCCCCCATTGGACCTTTACTGTGTGGCAGCACCATCGAGTCGCCCTTGTTTAGAGCATCCGAGTTGAGTCATCATCATTCATGGAGTCTATCTCGAGTCCCTTTGTATCCCGCTATAGTCCTCCGTCCTTCATTGCTTGGTCCCTCTCTCGTGTTGCACATTATGGCCTTCAGTACCATTGTCCCCTATCCCTCATGATATTGTGTCATTCGCTGCCAAGACATTTATTCCCTTTATGCTCTAACAAGGGAAGTCGTCCATCCGCTACTCAGTATCCCTCATTTCATCATCATCATTAGTGTCTGTTTGTTAGTCGCTCTACTATTTTCTCTCGTGCCTTAGTTGGGGATCCCTTATTGCCTCACCTATGGTGGACCTCCTTCTGTCGCAATCAACTCATTTACTCCAGAAGCCAGGTCTAGAGGGCGGTGTACCTTGGTTCGAGCTCCTTTCAGCATGATCGCGATCTGTATACTTGATGGTCCAGTGATGCAGCAGCAGCTATTGGTGATTCCCGGGTGTGTGTGAGATGTCTCAACCCTCATGAGGGGGTGGCCCTACCGGTAGCCCCCCACATGCCCGGATGACTTCTTCATTTCAGCCTTTGATGCAGCTCCTTCCATTTGATGATATCGGCCTCAGTCGCTTGCAACTCCTTTTCGATTTGCATGTATCAGTCAGATTTTGCGAGCCCTTCCCCGTGTATAGGGGGAATTTGGGTTGTATTTGTATCTCATGTACTAAAATATTATTGTATAAGTCCTCGCTGGTATTCCAGGCAAAACATGTATGTGGGATTCATCATTCCATTTTTCTGGCACCTATTTATGCCAGCATGTACTTTATGGTTCGGTTCCTTGTTTACTGGACATCCTATTCTTTTGTAGTTTGTCTCGGCAGGCATAGGTATGCCTCCCCCACCGCCTTTAGCACAGGTACCACTTCATAAATTAGAGACTTGTTGCACCTGTAAGTCTCGTCTCCTCAGGGTCTAGTCCTTTAGCACATTAGACTACCTTACATTTCTCTCTCTTACTTCCCTCTTGATGTCTAGTGATTGAGTTCTTACAACGTACTTCGGTCATACGATTTGCTCCTAACACTCGTACGTTGGGGGGCAATCTGTTACACCATTTTTTGGTCATCTAACCTATTATTATTAGATGAACCCAAGTACACCATGTAAGACCAATTTTACCCTAAGTAAAATTGCTTTCACTATGTGAAATAACATAGTAAAACACCTTTATTAAGTTGTTTATGGTCTAAACAGGAAACCCCAAAAGGAAATAATAAAAAAATCTATATTTGTTTATATTTTCTGGTCATATTTAACCCAAAACAAGGAAATCAATTAAATAAATCCTTATTTATTTGATTATTTACTAGGAATAAATTATTTAAATCCTTATTTAAATAATATTCCCTGAATTAAATTTGACTAAATCATTTATAAATAATTAAATAAATCATTATTTATTTAATTATATTCCAACCATTTCCTTAAAATAATAAATAAATCATTTATTTATTTATTATTTATAAATAAAGGAATTGACCCAAGTCAAAAATCCTTTTCCCTCCAACAAATATAATAAAATATTCCTAAAGGGTGGTTCTAGAATTTGATTAATAATATTTTATTCATGCACCAAGTTCTAGATTGCCCTAATATTTTGTTACAAATAGAAGGGTTTTCCCCATTCATCAGTCACATTTCATTGCATTAGATCACTCTGGATCTATACACTTGGTCACATTTTCCATTGTTGCCTTGTGAGCTCCCATTGAGTTCTATGTTTGTCTAGGTTTTCTACATCAACAAGAGAGAGGAATTTTAGATCTGAAATGCTGAGGACTTTCAAGAACCCATCCCATTGAGGAGAACCGGAAAACACCTTTCTTTTTTTCCTCTCAGGTGCCCCCTTTTTAATATAAAAAATTCTTTAAAATACATCGTTCTTGTCTTGTCTATTGGATGCATGGAGCCATATTTTATTACTGCTTAATGTCTTTTATGCTTATATCTGGATGTGTGCAACATTATTTGGATCAAATAATTGCAGACTTAAAGATATTGGTAGCCATAATTGATGTTAGGGATATTTTTTATGCGTAGCTAAAGTGATCTTTTACAACCGAAGATTCATACTAACAAACAACATTGAAGTGACTATTTCCAAAATTCATCTTTTTCTTCTTTAGATACTAGGGATGATGTGTCAATACCTAGTCTTTGCAGGTCTAGTATTATATCAGTCAATTCATTTTCAGTCTTAGACCTAAACAAAACTTCTTCAATTTTATCATCATATTGCATATATTCAGGACTTCAAATGCTTTAAGAGGATAAAGCTCTTGAATGTGATGAAATGCCTGATTTTGAAGAGCTGCTTCCAATGCCTCTGATAATCCTCTCTGGATTATCCACAATGGTAGGTGGGTTAGGATTTGGATTTCTCCTTGTGTATCTTTTAATCAAAGCCAACATTGAGCATGAAAATTTCTAGTGGAGTCACAAAGGTAGTTTCTGTAGTCTCAAAAAGTTATGAGCTCCTACTACCTCCAAGAGTTCAGCTTCACCGTTTGAGCACAAACTTCAGGAAATATGTCTTTAGATTCCCGACAGATGCACCAAAATGTTATCTCTAAATTGGTACTGATGGGATGCTCCACTAGAAAACTTGGAGTAAATATTTCAAACCAACTTTTGACTGAGGATTAACCTCTTCAGCCTGAGAGGGCTCTCTCGATTTATCTAAGGATTTGCTCAATTAGGTCTTAAAACACATGGCTAACTCTGTGAGTGTCTTAGTGTATGTGATAGCGGGAGAAAAATGGGAAATATTCAACTACCATTGGGCTCATGGATTTAGTAAAAGGAATTTAATGGCAAACATTTCTACTTATGGAAACTAAGGCTTTGTCTATTTCAATGATAGAACAACATTAACACATGGGAATAATCAATAACTCAATGCTAAAAGGAAGTCAGAGCATGCATAACATGAATTATGAGTAATTTAACATCAAGACTACTGGAATCAATATATAAAAGAAACACATAAACTCATTGAAACATCTCGAATCTCAAGTGAAGCAGGAAATAGTCACTGTCTGTCTATTACTGATATGAAAAGTTTACAATAGTAGAAGTGTAAAAAGAATTCTCCAATCCTTTCTTGATTTTTTGTCTATAAATAGACCCTTTTTGCTTACATAAGATCTGCCCAACTGGCTATATCATCGAACCATGAATTTGACACCTAATAATAACTAAAACCTACATTTATGGAACATAAAAATACACCTAGTCATTTAAGACTTACTCTCCGAATAGGACTCTACTTACATTTATTTCATCCACTTCTCTAGTAGTGGGACAATTACATAGATAAATATGATATGCTTGAGTGGAATTCTCCATGACCAAGACATGAATGTACCCTCAAGAATTTAGAAACAACTATCCTATTTTTTTAGGAAAAGATTAACATAATCTAGAAATTTGTCTTCATGCTGATTTGTATGTATGACACACATGCCAAGTAATGGATGTCTACTAGAATGGCCCACTGTCTGTTTGGATGCCTCCAGGTGGTTGGCTGGCCTTCCATATGCCATTCAAACCTTAAAAAACTCTTTAAAATATCTCGCTACAAAACAAATTATCTTTAGGCAGTTTCGTAGCAAAATTTCGTAGCGTGCCCATTTCTGCCTTTTAACCTTCTCTTCTACCACATCTGCTAGTCAAAAAGTGTTTTCCAGGTCAACATAACTAAATACCATCAAAGTCCCTCCTTGGATCTCTATAAAACTGATTTTTTAGATAAAAAAACATTCTTCAGAAATTTCGTAGCGAATTTTTGCCCTCAAGCCTGGAGCTCGCGACGAAATTGCCTAATATGACTGAAACTGCAGATTTGGTAATTTTCTTAAAAAAATCACCTTCTAAACCAAAATTTGTGTCACCTACAAGAGGTAAAATTAAGCAAAAATTCTTTGGATCAACTTCTCAGTCCTTGGGTGCTTCATCTTCATTAACAATAGGTTGTACCTCAAGTTCATCTACCAGTCTCATTTTCAGTCCTATTTTCTTCAGTTCTTCTTGAATCATGTCCATTTGGTCTTCCAACTCTTTGACCCATCCTTTGAGATTTTTCCTCTCAAACGGTAACCAAAAATTCCTTTTCCTTGTCTTTTTTACCACCCTCTTCAAGGGAAGGCTTATCTTCAGCATATTATTGGCATTTGACAAAGTCTTATCATACTTGTCCAAATATTCCTTCATATCTTTCTCAAAATCAACCATTATTTGTCTGTCCACCTTGGCTTATTTTAATTACAACTTCACTTCAACTACCTCTTCCCTCGCCTCTCTTAATTGTTCTTGCAAAATTTGTAATTCAGTCTCTTCTTCAACATGTTCTTTCCCTTTTCTTTGTACAAAGACTTCTACTACTGTTGGGGATAGATCTATGATGTTCTCTGGTTGCTTACTTTCAATGACCTTTTCTGCTCCTTTGATTTCCATGGCATCCTTTGCAATCTATGACCTGGTCATTGGTTTCCTAAGCTAGACAATGAAGCCAACATCCTCTCTTGCAAAATCCAACTTCTTGACAAACTTACCTTTCTTCAATTTTCTTCTATCTCCTTCAATGTCTTCGGCTTGTACAATTGGTGATTCTTCAATATCTATTTCCTGGAGGATGTCTTCCAAGTTTCCTTTGGAAAATGTTTGGCTTCTTGTTACCCTCCTGCTGCTTTGTTTATTAACTCTCTGTTTTTGTCTTGCAGGTGATGGATGAGGGATATTAGTCTCTTGCAGAGGTTCAACTTCAATGTCCATTGGTTCTACAGGAGGTTGTACTCCTTCATCAATATTTTCTATTACAGCTGGAGATGGAGTAGTTTTTAGTTTTGAAACTTCTTTGGTGTCACTGCATCTATTGCATATCCACTCATAAAAAAAAGAGAGGCCCAATCTCTATTTAACCTTTTTAAATCCTATAGTATTAACAATTTGATCAAACCATGGTGGAAGACTGATGTTTCACTACCCTCTGCCTTGACATGCACTTGATCTGACATCTTCCCTAATCTTCTATATAAAAATAAAGGTAGGTCAAGTTGTTGCTTAACAACAAAATGCAGAAGCAGTCTAAAATGATGAGAATTAACCATATGGAATCTCCCTTTGCAGGTGAAGTATTTTTGGACCACCAACAAAATTTTTGCATAATTTTATTTCATATAACCCCTGGGGATGCCATTTTTCATGTTAGCTCCTCGATGCTCCTGTTTTAGAAATTATTCACAGATGTGCATTATGAATTTTGTGCCTTTGAACCATTCCTCCCCACCTCTGGGTATTTCTATAGCTTGGGAGATAGCATCTAGTGACACTGTAAGAGTTCAAAACTCCAACTTTTGAGGTTTTCCCCGTAAAATTTGCTGCAAAGTCTTTAGATACCTAGAGATGGAAACCCTCCAGTTTCTAACAAAACTGATGGAAACCCTCCAGTTTTTGACAAAACTGTAGGAAACCTACCTTCATGAAGGCCTCCATAGCATTGGGATCTTCATTTAACAACTTCAAATCCATAGGTTCGTACCTCACACAATAACCACCTTTTTTTTCTTTCTTCTTCGATGCCATTGATCCTTGATACTTATCACTGCCTCCTTGCTTATGACACCTGCAAAATCAAAACTAAACAACAACCTGCTTTGTGTGGTAAACCAACTCTCAAACACTGACACTGAGATGCTTTACATGAAAAAATTGGATGATGAATGATAAAGAGCAACTTGGGGGCAAGGTTTAAAAGGTAATTTGACAAATCGGGGGGGAAAAGATGACACATGTGAGCATACGAGGCAATGGTTACAAAAGATACGACCTTGCATGCTTGGAAATTATGATAAATAACTCACATGACCTCACCTTTGTCTTCATCCATCAAAATTTGACATCTCACACTGCTCTGTCAATATTTTCAGGGAAAAACTCAGTTTCGTAGCGAAAATAGTTAAAACTGCTGACAAATTCGCTACAGATCTATTAGGTAGTTTCGTAGCGAAATATGTTGATTTTCCATATAATTCGCTACGAAATTGTGTAAAACTGACAAGTGGATTATATTTTTGATTTAAAAGCATGGGAATGAAAACTAAATGATATGAGGTGGACTTGACTGATATGACAAGGCTCGAGGTGGGCTTAGACTTAGGGTAAACATCACCACATGTAATTTTTTTTTTAAATTTCATGAAACTGACTATGAGACAACATGAACCTAGGTGAATGACATGTAACACCCTATCACTGAAAGTGTTAAGAGTAATGAGTGATAACATGCTGGATGTGAAATATTTTCGTTCATGGATGGATTTTCTGGCTATAATCAAATCAATATTTTCCCAAAGGATCAATATAAGACAACATTCATCTGTCCCTAGGGCACATTCTCTTATCGTAAAATCCCATTTGGTTTAAAGAACGTTGGGGCAACATTTCAAAGAGTAATGGATTATTCTTTAAATGACATCAAGCACATTATTCAACCTTATCTAGATGATTTAATCGTGCATTCACGGAACGAGACTGATCACCTGATGCATTTGAGAGATATCTTTCTACGCCGCCAACACTACAAAATATGCCTCAATCCACAAAAATGTGTGTTTTGTGTTGGTTCTGGTCATTTTCTAGGATTCATCGTCTCAAAAGAAGGAATTTGAATCGACCCATTGAAGGTCCAGGCCATTCTTTATTTTCCTGCGTCATCAAATTTGATTCAGTTATAGAAACTTCAAGGAAAGGTTAATTTCCTAAGGAGGTTCATACCCAGCTACGCCGAAATGGCTAAAGGATTTACTCATCTCTTGAAAAAGGGGATTTCCTTCCATTAGGATTGTTGAAAATGCAGCAAGATGATGGAGCTTAGTGAAATGAAGTCGCCTTCACTAAGTGGGCCTGCAGGCAAATTCTGGCGCAAAGTCTATTTTTAGACTATGTCTATTTTTAGACATATGGAGCATGGTCCGGGGGTTGCAGTATGTTATTCTTGGAGTATTGGTCATGTTGGTAAAAATAGATGGGACTCTATTTTTGTGACCTATAGGTCGATAGGTCGATGTCTATTTTTAGACTGCCTATCCTAAAAATAGGGAAGTCAAATATTATTTACCCTTAATAATATTTGGACTCTAAATAGCAGTTTACTCTCTTGGAGCACTTCAATTCGAGCTACAGAAGTGGCTCATGCATCTGACAGAGGAATTACACTATTCCCAAGGGTTTGATGGCATCATGCATGGTTGACTTCAGTTAGGACTTCAGTGGCAGAAGTTTGGTGGAGTTAATGAGACAGCTAGTGGAGTTGTGTTCTGTTTATTTTAGTTGAACTAGCTGAGATTAGTTTAACTAGCTAATCAATTAGCTATGAGTGGAGTGAATTAAATATTATTTAATTCATTAATTAGTAACTCTTTATTCAACTCAAGAACACATCAGTTCACTACAGTGCATGATCAGTTCAGTGGAGACCAGTGAAAGAGGTAGATGAAAGGGTGGAGTTAGCTATCAGTGGCGACATCAGTTGTGCATGAGATTTTCACCACACTTGGAGAAATTTCCCATGATGATTGTGTTGTCAAGCCAAGGAGATTCGAACCTTGGATCTCTATATAGACAGGCCTGGATTGCGCAATAGAGGCAAGGCAATTGGCGGTGAGTTTTGAACCAGTAACCTGTTCAAAACTGAGCTAGTTTGTGTGTAACTTCATGAGAAAGTACTGAGTACTTGTAAGGAGTATTGTACTGAGTTTGTTACATGATTTCTCCATTATAATATACACAATAGCTGCGGGGTTTTCAGCTATAAGCTTTCCCCATACATACTGTGTTAATGTGTATGATGATTTGATGTGCTATCGCTTGTTTTATTTCCGCATGTGCGATGATCTGAGTGGAAGAGATTATGTGTTGCATATGAATTCGAATTGATATGTGATCAGGATAGTCTCGGTGGATAATTAATCATTATTCAGAAAATTTATACAAAGATAAGGTTGCACAAGCTTCTTTTGGTGCTGTCAATGATACACTTGTCCGTGCGTCATTAATGTATTCCCCGAATTATCAGAGTGATTATGTCTTATATATCGCCGTGGCTGATACGACCATTGCTATGGTATTGGTCCAAGAAGAAGATGGGATAAAACATAACATATATTATTTGAGTCTTAATCTCAATGATACAGAAGTGAAGTATTCATACATTGAAAATCTCACCTTATTAGCCATTCAAGCTGTCAAATTATTTCGCCATTATATCCTGTTCCAGAAGACCATTGTCATTTAGGATTGCAACCCCATGACTTAAATTCTGTCACATCAATTTCTTGGGGGCAAGTATTCAAAATGGATTTTCATTTTACAGGAATGCTATTAGGAATTCATCAAATCCAAGTCAAAGAAGTCTTTAGTTTTGGCTGAACTTCTCTGTGACCTTCCCTCTGATAGTACTACTACTAAATCAGAATCATATCCTAATGAGTCTCTTTTTCTCATCAGATCATCTGATCCTTGGTTTGGGGATTATATCATTTATCTCCAAACTCAAAATTTTCGGCCAGATACCTCTCACTCTCAACAATGACATATTTGATACCAAGCCAAATATTATCTAATCGTCGGCGATACACTTTATCATTGTGGTGTTGATACGATTTTAAGGAGGTCCCTCACTCATGAGAAGGCCGAAAAGGTTTTAAATGATTTTCATGCTGGGGCTTGTGGTGGACACTTGTCTAGATACGCTACCGTGCAAAAGATACTTCGCTTTAGTTACTTTTGGCCTACCATATTTTGCGACGGAATCCTCAGGGTCAGAATTTGTCATGCATGCCAGATATTTGATCGTAAATTCCGCAAACCGCCAGTTCTGATGCATCCTGTTATCGCTGTGGGACCATTTGCAAAATGGGGCATTGACTTCATCACCTGCAACCCTAATTTTTCTGGGGGGCATGGTTATATTATTGTCATAGTAGACTACTTTACCAAGTGGTCCGAAGCGATGCCTACATTCAATAACACAGGAGAAACAACTGCATTATTATTTTTCAATCATGTCATCTCACGGTTTGGTGTTCCACAAGCTACAGTCACAGATCATGGTAAGAATTTCTGCAATCACATGATGAATGAGTTGACTGCCAAATTAGGACTGTTGCATTTAGGAGGAGTAGTGTTTTAGAAACCTGCCATTGACAGGTCCTCCTACACAAAGCTGTCCATCCATTTCCTGAAGCAGATAAGTATTGTTGCCATGATATGCAACTACCACAAATGGTCCCTTCTAGATATTTTCAAACTTTGCATGCTTCCTCTTTTCTTCAATTCTGGCTTCCCATTTCAAAACTACATCTTGAAGCTGGAAATTTTCCTCTTTAACCTTTCTGTCAAATCTTTTCTTCACTCTATTTTGTGATTGTTGATGGTTGTTATATACCTCTTTTTTTTTCTTGCATATCTATAAGCTGGTTTATCCTTCTCTGAATATCAATTGGCTCCTCTTCAAGTCCTTGTGGCAACTTCATTACTGGAACTCCCAAATAAGTGGGAGAAATAACTTCAGCTCCATACACTAATTCATAAGGGGATGTACCAATGGATCGCTTTGTAGAGACCCTATCAGCCCAAAGAGAATATTTCAATTTCAGATGCCATGATCTCTTGTTTTCTTGCAACACCTTTTTGATAATCCTCACTATAATTTTATTGGATGACTCTGCAAGTCCATTACCTTGAGGGTAATAGGTTGTTGAATGTCCAAGTTCTATATGATACTGATGAAAAAAGCTAATTAATTTTTTGGATTTAAAAGATTTTGAATTTTCAGTAATAATATTCATAGGACAACCAAACCTGGACAAAATATTGTTCTGCAGGAATTGAATGATAACTGAATCAATGGCCTCCCTTGTTGGGATTGCTTCGATCCAGTTAGTGAAATAATCTGTGGCTGTCAAAATCCAGTGATGTTGCCTTGAAGATGCTGGGTTTATTTCACCAATGAAATCCAACCCCCGTTGTTGGAAATGCGCCTTAACATATATTGGCATCAAAGTAAAGGAATCAATTTTTTCTCACCATAAAATTTTTGGCATTCATGGCATACATCGATCTTATTGAAAACATCCTTGAACATGGTAGGCCAATAGTAGCCCACTCTAAGTATTTTGTTGGTTGTGGCTTTCCAATAATGGTGTCCTCCACAATATCCCTTATGGAACTCTTCAATTACCTTTTCATCTTCCTCTTCCAACAAACAATTCAAAAGGATCCCATCGTTATCTTTCCAATACAAATTCTTATTCACAATACAATACCTTAATGACTTCAACTTTACAAACCTTGCTTTGGATTTGGTCAACTCTGGAGGAGCTTTGTGAAGATGTAAGACAAATATTATATGTATATACCATTTAGATAAGATGAATTTCTCTTCTATAGGTACCAAATCTTCCTCTTCTTCTGACAACTTTAAAATTTTTGCAATGAAGTTCAAGTCAAGACATTCAAAGTTGGATTGTGCCATTAGTTTTTATAACCCCTGTCCTTTTACCAACTTTGTAGGCTTGATTTCTATGTCATACTCCAACAAAGTAGCTATCCATTTCCCTCTTTTTCCATCAGGATCATCTTGTGTCAAAATATCTTTAACCACAGTGTTAGGTACAAATGCAATGACATGAGAATGTAAAATATAAATTCTGAAGTCTTTAAGAGCTTTGAAAAAATCATATGCATGTTTTTCCAAAATATTATACTTCAACTCAGAGTTGGAAAAAGTTCTACTAAAAAATGAAATAGGTTGTTCAGTACCTTGCTATCCTTTTTGCAATAAAACTCCAACAATGGTATTTTCAGAGGCAAATGTGAAAACCAAAAATTCACTTGAGAAATTTGGACTAATAAGAACTGGGGCTTGAGTGAGGCCTTTATTTATCTCTTCAAATGATTGCTTAGCTTCAACATTCCACTTAATATCAACTCCCTTCTTTAACATCTTGGTAATATCTTTGAAAATTTCAGCAAAGTTCGGGATGAACCTTCTAACAAAATTTACTTTCCCAAGAAAGGACTGAATTTCCATCTTGTTCCTTGGCAGGTCTATCTTTTTAATTGAATTAAATATATTAGGATCAATCCTTATACCATATTTTTTATGATATGTCCAAGCAATTTTCCAAAAATTAGAGCAAAAATACTTTTAGTGGGGTTAAGAGAGATACCAAATTTTCTGCATTTTTGCAGAATTTTCTCCAAATGTTTCAAGTGATCCTCCTCCTTTATTGAAAACACAGTTATGTCATCCAAGTAGAGCACAAATGATTTTTCTTTCTCCTCAGAAAAATCAATATCTGTTGCTCTTTGAAAATTCGCTCCTGCATTCATCAAACCAAAAGGCATCTCTGCGTACATGAATGTTCCCCATGGTGTGGTAAAAGTAGTCTTCTATTGATCTTCCGAATGTACCAATATCTGATTATAACCTGAAAATCCATCCAGCATGGACATCCTTTGAGAACCAACAATATTCTAGAAAATCTAATCCATCTTGGGAAGAGGATATTTGTCCTTCAAGGAAGCCTTGTTTAGATTTCTAAAATCAATACAGATTCTGATCTCACCATTCTTCTTTCTGACTGGTACCAGATTAGCAAGCCATTTTGAAAATCTTATAGGAGCAATGATCTTTGCATCAAAAAGTTTCTTAATCTCTTTCTCAATCAGAGGCATGAGCAATGGATTGATCCTTCTCAATTTTTGTTTGAAAGGTTTCTCATTCTCTTTGATAGGAATAATATGTTGTATAACACTAGGATAATATTTTTTCAGATCAACATACCTCCATGTAAAAACATCAATGTATTTCTTCATCATCTCAACATACTTTTGCCTCATCTCCATAGAAAGAAACTTGGAATGTTTTACCATTTTAGGCACTACTGCTGTACCAAGATTGCAAATTTCTACCTCCTCATCATCAGCCTGCATTCTAGGAGATTTAAAAACATCATTTTGATCAAAAAGTTTTTCAAGTGGAATGAAGACCTTTGGTATACAATTTTTTTTCAGCTGCAAGACTTCAGAATTGACCTTTGTTTCAGCGAACATATTTTGCTGATCCACTTGTATGTTTTCAAACTCCTCCTTTAACTCTAAAAAATTTCGGACTTCCTGGTCATCTTCAAACATTTTCCAATGAATGATATTGTCAGGAATTTCTAGCCTATGCCAGAATTCAACTTCAAACTTCTCAGTAGAATGTGTAGGGATGAAAAATAAACTTGCATAGATAGCTAAAGAATCAACCACTAAATTTTGGTTTCTAGTTTTCACAATGAATGCATATTCTTGAAAATTTTCAAGCATTTCCATGATCATATTTTTGTAAGCCCTCATCCTTACATCCTTAGTTTGTTATGATCCTTCAACTTGTTTGATTACTAACTCTGAATCACCACACATTCATATCTTCTTGGCACCTAATTTATTCAAAATTTCCAAACCCAAAAATAGAGATTCATATTCTACCATATTGTTGATGCAATCAAAGTTAAGTTTAAAAGAATAAAACTTAATTTCATCATCAGGAGTAGTGATCCATATGCCTGATCTAGCCCCCTCTCTTCCAAAAGATCCATCAAAGTGAAAAAGCCACCAGCCTTCTGCTTTTCCTTCAGCACCCCTGATTTTATGTTTTCCTTTCAATTTCCGCTTCATCAGTTAGCTCAATGAATAACATTGATGATCCCAATTCTGTCTCAAAAACATAAATTGGAAAATTTTGGGGCTTATCTTTGCTGTTGACCATGTAGGCCATCCTACTCTCCCTATACTATCTTCTCTGCTCACCAAAAACATGAATGGTGGCATATATCATATCCATCTGTATAGTACCTTTGATTTTCGCTACCCAAGATCTGGACAACAGCATGCCAAACTTTGGAGTGATGTTAGCTACCATGATGTCCATCACCACTGTATTAGCAAGAAATTGTGACAATCCAACCACAACATCTTTAATAATACCTATGCACTGAACTCTCTTGGAGTCAAAAGAAAACAGATCTTTATAAGGTCTAATGATCTCCAAACCCATCCTCTCCATAATCACCTTAGGCATAAGGTTATGGGAAGCCCCTGAATCCAACATGGCATTGTGAAAAGTCATATGATGCATATTAAGGCTAACATAAAAGGGAGGGACTCCTTCTTTCTTCTCATCTTCCACCCTTGGTCCTAGGAAAATGGTAGGATGGTCTTCTTGTAGATTAAGAATGTCTGAAGGTCCTGGTTGAGAATTCAACATCTTGACAACTTTGCTTCTGTACTCATTGACCTTGATAATTTCTCCAAAGGGGACATGAATCTTAATTTTAGAGATTTAATTCTCTAGAATGAAAGTAGATGTGGCTTTTTCAAAATTTTTGGTAGGAGGTGGAGGTGGTGGGTCCTTGTTTGGCTCAGCTGCTTTAGGAACATCCTTCTTTGGTTGAGTTTTATTTGTGGTGATGGGAACATTTCTGTTTCTTAGATTTTATTGCTTTTGCATTTCAAATATAGCATGTTGATAACCCTTTAGGTAATTAGATTGTCCCTCATCTTTTTTAAAATCATGACCAGAGTCATCATGCTCTTCCTTGGTTAGAAACATCCCAGAAATTTCTTCATCTAGATAGTGGATAATATCCTCTTGAAACTCAGGTCGAGCTTCTTCTTCATCAAGCAAATTTTGTTGAAAGGGAGGCCTCACTTGTGGGTCAGGCTGATTTCTGTTTACTCTCTATCTTCGCTGATTTTGAGGCCTCCTAAATTGTGGATTTCTGATTTGTGGATCATGTTGTGTAGGAGGTAAAGGAGTGGCTCCTAGAACAAGTATATCCATGAGTTTTTCCATAATCTTCAACATAGAATCAAATTTAGCATCTGAGGATGAAGGTTTTTCTTTTTTCTTTCAATTTGGATTTGCCCATCTTAGACGTATTTGCAGCTATCATGTTTAATTCTACCTTTACTGCTTCATTATGCATTTATGCTAGAGAAGCAGACTCTCTTTCCCTAAGCAAGATGGAAAACTCATAATCAAATGCCTCTGCATAGTGTAACTAAGCAACTCCTGGAGGAGGTTTAATAGGAGTAGGTATGGAGTTATAGACTTTTTTAAATCTCTTAGAGAAGTCTTGGATAGATTCATATAAGGATATTTTCAAATTTTTGTATTCAGTCAGGGCTTGCTTTGGATTTACATTACTCCCCCACTTGGTCAAAAAACTATCTTCTAGCTGGTCCCAATTTTGAAAACTTGTTGGAGCTAGGGCTTTAAACCATTTTCTTACTTAACCAATGAAACTATGGGAAAATAATCTCATTTTGACATCTTCATGGTGTACCTCCTCTTTTTCAATGAAATCATTGAATTGATCCACATGTTCCTCAACTGATATATCCTCTTCACTCCTAAAGGTTTTAATTCTAGTTGAGTATCCATATGGGAGGTCATGAATAACAATGGGGAGGAAAAGTGGAGAATATCTTGCAGGTCCAACAGGAAGAGGAGGAGGAGAAATTCCAGCCATAATGATAGGAACTGTGGTTTGGGGAGGGACAACAGATGAGATTGGTTTTTGATTCTTTGGAAAAACAACAGGAGAAGATGAGCTATTAGGAGGGGGTGTAGATGGTATATGTAGTATAGATATAAATGAACTCCACTCAGGTAAAGGTATACTAAATTTTCTTTTCAAAATTAGGAACTCAAATGGATCTAATTACTTTAAGTTTTCAAAAGGCTCCTTCTCTAACAACAAATTTGATGTGACTTTTTCCAGAATTCATCTTTTTTCTTCTTTAGATACAAGGGATGATGTGTCAATACCTAGTATTTGAAGGTCTAGTATTATATCAGTCAATTCATTTTTAGTCTTAGACCTAAACAAAACTTCTTCAATTTTATAATCATATTGCCTATCTTCAGGACTTCGAATAATTTAAGAGGATAAAGCTCTTGAATGTGATGGGATACTTGATTTTGAAGAGCTGCTTCCAATGCCTTTGAGAATCCTCTCTGGATTATCCACAATGGTAGGTGGTTTAGGATCTAGATTTCTCCTTGCATATCTTTTTTATCGAAGCCAAATTTGAGCATGAAAATTTCTAGTGGAGTCACAAAGGTAGTTTCTGCAGCCTCAAAAAGTTATGAGCTCCTACTACCTCCAAGAGTTCAGCTTCACTCTTTGAGCACAAAATTCCAGAAATATGTCTTTGGACTCCCGACAGATGCGCCAAAATGTTATCTCTAAATTGGTACTGATGGGATGCTCCACTAGAAAACTTGGAGTAACTCTTTCAAACCAAATTTTGACTGAGGATTAACCTCTTCAGCCTGGGAGGGCTCTCTCAATTTATCAAAGGATTTGCTCAATTAGGTCTTAAAACACATGGCTAACTCTGTGAGTGTCTTAGTATATGTGATTGCAGGAGAAAAATGGAAAATATTCAACTAGAATTGGGATCATGGAGTTAGTAAAAGGAACTTAATGACAAGAATTTCTACTTATGGAAACTGAGGCTTTTTCTGTTTCAATGATAGAACAACATTAACACATGGGAATAATCAATAACTCAATGCTAAAAGGAAGTCAGAGCATGCATAACATGAATTATGAGTAATTTAACATCAAGAATATTGGAAGAAATATATAAAAGAAACACATAAACTCATTGAAACATCTCAAGAATCTCAGGTGAAGTAGGAAATAGTCAGTGTCTATCTATTACTGATATGAAAAGTTTACAATAGTAGAAGTGTCAAAAGTATTCTCCAACCCTTTCTCATTCGATTTTCTGTCTATAAATAGACCCTTTTTTCTTATATAAGATCTCCCCAACTGGCTATATCATCGAACCATGGATTTGATACCTAATCATAATTGAAAACTACATTTCTGGAACATAAAAAGACACCTAGTCATTTAAGACTTACTCTCCGAATAGGACTCTACTTACATTTATTTCATCCACTTCTTTAGTAGTGGGAAAATTACATAGATAAAGATGATATGCTCGAGTGGAATTCTCCATGACCAAGACATGAATGTACCCTCAAGAATTTGGAAACAACTACCCTATTTTTTGGAAAAGATTAACGTTATCTACAAATTTTTCTTCATGCTGATTTATATGCGTGACACACATGCCAAGTAATGGATGTCTACTAGAATAGCTCACTATCTGTTTGGATGCCTCCAGGTGGTTGGATGGCCTTCCATATGCCATTCAAACTTTCAAAAACTCTTTAAAATTATCTCGCTACAAAACAAAGTATCTTTAGGCAGTTTCGTAGCGTGTCCATTTCTGCCTTTTAACCTTCTCTTCTACCACATGTGCTAGTCAAAAAGTGTTTTCCAGGTAAAAATAAACAAATACCATCAAAATCCCTCCTTGGATCTCCATAAAACAGATTTTTTAGATAAAAAATATTCTTCAGAAATTTCGTAGCAAATTTTGGCCCTCAAGCCTGGAGCTCGCTACGAAACTGCCTGATATGGTTGAAACTGCAGATTTGGTATTTTTCTTCAAAAATTCACCTTCTAACCCAAAATTTGTGTCACCTGCAAGAGGTAAACTTAAACAAAAATTCTTTGGATCAACTTCTCAATCCTTGGGTGCTTCATCTTCATTAACAATAGGTTGTACCTCAGGTTCATCTACCAATCTCATTTTCAGTCCTCTTTTCTTCAGTTCTTCTTGAATCATGTCCGTTTGGTCTTCCAACTCTTAGACCCGTCTTTTGAGATTTTTCCTGTCACACTATGCCACAAATTCCTTTTCCTTGTGTTTTTTACCACCCTCCTCAAGGGAAGGCTTCTCTTCAGGATATTTTTGGCATTTGACAAAGTCTTATCATACTTGTCCAACTGTTCCTTCATCTCTTTCTCAAAATAACCATTATTTGTCTGTCCACCTTGGCTTCTTTTAATTGCATCTTCACTTCAACTACCTCTTCCCTTGCCTCTCTTAATTTTTCTTGCAGAAATTGTACTTCAGTCTTTTCTTCAACATGTTCTTTCCCTTTTCTTTGTACAAAGACTTCTTCTACTACTGGGGATAGATCTATGATGTTCTCTGGTTGCTTACCTTCATTGAACTTTTCTACTCCTTTGATTTCCATGGAATCCTTTTCAATGTGTGACCTCGTCATTGGTTTCCTTCGCTGGAAAATGAAGCCAACATCCTCTCTTGCAAAATCCAAATTCTTGATAGACTTACCTTTCTTCAATTTTCTTCTATCTCCTTCAATGTCTTCTGCTTGTACAATTAGTGATTCTTCAATATCTATTTCTTGGAGGATGTCTTCCAGGTTTCCTTTAGAAAATGTTTGGCTTCTTGTTACCCTCCTGCTACTTTGTTTATTAACTCTCTATTTTTGTCTTGCAGGTGATGGCTGAGGGATATTAGTCTCTCGCAGAGGTTCAACTTCAATGTCCATTGTTTCTATAGGAGGTTGTCCTCCTTCTTCATCAATATCTTCTATTACAGCTGGAGATGGAGTAGTTTTTAGTTTTGAAACTTCTTTGGTGTCACTGCATCTACTTCATATCCACTCATAAAAATAAAAGAGGTCCAATCTCTATTTAACCTTTTTAATTTCTCCAGTATTAACAATTTGATCAGACCATGGTGGAAGACTGATGTTTCACTACCCTCTGCCTTGACATGGAATTTATCTGACATCTTCCCCAAGCTTCTATATAAAAATAAAGGTAGGTCAAGTGGTTTCTTACCAAAAAAATGCAGAAGGAGTCTAAAATGATGAGAATTAACCATATGGAATCTCCCTTTGCCGGTGAAGTATTTTTGGACCACCAAAAACAATTTTTCATAATTTTTTTTCATATAACCCCTGAGGATGCCATTTTTCATGTCAACTCCTCTATGCTCCTATTTTAGAAATTCTTCATAGCTTTTCATTATGAATTTTGTGCCTTTGAACCATTCATCCCCACCTTTGGGTATTTCTGTAGCTTGGGAGATAGCATCTGGTGACACTGTAAGGTTCAAACTCCAACTTTTGAGGTCCTCCCTGTAAAATTTCCTGCAAAGTCTTTGGATACCTGGACATGGAAACCCTCGAGTTTTTGACAAAACTGTAGGCAACCTACCTTCGTGAAGGCCTCCGTAACATTGGGATCTTCATTTAACAACTTCAAATCCACAGGTTCCTACCTCACACAATAACCACCTTTGTTTTCTTTCTTTTTCGATGCCATTGATCCTTTATACTTATCGCTGCCTCCTTGCTTATGACACCTGCAGAATCAAAACTAAACAACAACCTGCTTTGCGTGGTGAAACAAATCTTGAACAGTGACACTGAGATTCTTTACATGCAAGAATTGGATGATGAATGACAAAGAGCAGCTTGGGGGCAAGGTTTAAAAGGTAATTTGACAACTCGAGGGGAAAAGATGATGCAGGGCCAACCCCTGCAATACCCATAATCACACTCTTATCATTCAAAAATGAATACATCTCAAATCTGCCCAAATAAAACTTCAAATTGCTGGCAAATTCCTGTACTATCGTTGCAGAAGCTTCCTCAATTCAATCACTTTTAAAAGACTCTCTTTTAAATGATAACATGACCATAATTAAATTGTAACAATTGATTCAAAGTTCCAATTGTTAATATAAAACCACCACCTATAGTCCTACGTTCTGTAATCCATACCCATCTTATGGATTATCGATCCTCAATTGTTTTAACCCCGAGCTCATTAATACAACATGCATTCACCTCAAGCTGTGACACTTGCTTATGCCCTTCAATAAAACACAGATCTCATCGATTCTGAAGTTGCCAACGCATTTAAATCTCCAGCTAACGAATCCATAAAACGAAAAGATTTTAAGTCCTTGTATCGAAACCATAAGTAGTTCAATTGAATGAGAACCTCACTGATATCATCAATATCGAATCACCGACAGGTGTTTTTGCACCATACTCGATGTTCCTCGAATCATCACTGCTACCTGAACTTTTGAATTCAACGAGGTCGCCATCACGAAATTCCAGATTATTCTCCATTTCCTGATCCCATTATACACCTTAATCTATTCAAAAGCAGCAGTTAACGCCTTTTATAAAAAAAACCTATGTGTATTGCGCTCCACAGATCCGATCCGATTCAATTGGATCTTTTTAACCTAATCCTCGACTTTGTTCCTATCGAAACCAAAGTCCTTCAATGAATTAAAAAAAAACCCCTTTAAAATAGCGGAGAACACTTTATAAAGCAATTCCGATGCGTTTTCAATACAAATATCGCTCTACCTTCACACTCCGATGCGATTCAATCGGAATCAGAATCCCCATACTCCTATCTATGTAATTGCAATTGGAGATCACCCAGTTCAGTGTCACCGATTCGATCCGATACCAATCGGAACTCCAATGCGATTGCAATCGGAAATCGGATAGGCTTTTAAGACAAGGCTTTTTATTCCACGCTCAGTTCTTTTCCGAGTTTCGCCTCGATTCCTTATGTAGAGCTTTACACAATTAACCATCGAATTATGCAATCGATCTCTCCATATTTATTCTCTGTGCCAACGAAGTTTCAATTCCACGCCAGAACTTGTTCAACCTGCTTCAAAACTGGATCTTCCTTTGTGCATTCCACGCCAGAACTTGTTCAACCTGATTCAAAACTGGATCTTCCTTTGTGCTGCACACTGTCTTCAAAAAATAATCATATATAACAGATACACTATATTTAGATCTGATGTCTTTCTAACTAACTTGTATATTAATTCAATTCCACTCCAAAAGATCCACGAAGTCCTTTCAGGCTATGGATCGGTGTAAAGACTTTTCCAACAGACAAACTTTGATAACGCCGGATTCTAACAACACATAAATCTTACAATTTTAAGTAAAAACATAGATCGAACTCATTTCAACCAATTACAAACGCATCAAACTTATATTTCGTCCTATATCAATAGATACAATATGCAATTTGCTCATAATATAAATAAAAGATAGAGTCTCGGCCTTTGCCCAATTTTACATAGAATGAACTCTGTATATATTTTTAAACTACACAGTCCTCCTCTAATATGAGCTTTCGCTCCACACCAAAACTTACGCTCCTTTCTCCTCTCGCTCTCTTCTTTTTTAAAACAGAGGAGATTACATATATCTAAATTAACTATCTCCTCCATATTTGGAGGAATAAATTAATTCACATCTTATCCTAATCTAAACAAACTAGACTACTTGGCTTGATCTCCACGCAAGGATGATCACTTGCCATTTATGCCCAATTTCTTTAACTACTTACATTTTATTGAAATTAATGCAAATTTAACAACCAAGTCTTCCTCCAAACTTGTATTAGCCACAACATGTGACCATTTCATCACATTGCTGGCTAGGTCTAGATGCTCCTGCATCAGACTCCCAAAGTTTAAATTAACCATGATCTCCTGATCATGCACTTCATGTCTGTGTCCTCCTGGATCCCATACTTGGTTTGGTAGTCTGTCCTTGGTTACTGCTGTTGTTGTTTGTCCTTCAAGTTTCCATCCTTGATGTTGTAATGACGCACTATCTGCTGCTGTCCTTTTCACATATCTCGCTGCTGTTTTGCTCATTTTAATTTGCAGTTTTCCATTCCCTTCACCTGTACCATTTCTTCCAGCTAATCTTCCTTTCTTCTTTTGTCCTATATTTGTTTTACTAGAATGTTGTAGTATGAGTTTCCATAACTCATCCAATTCTTTGTCCATTTCACTTCTCATGTGTTTAATACTATTCTCTTGCAACTGAATTAGAACCTCATGATCTCTGTGCCAATATCCTTCCATATACTTTTCTGAAATGTACAAATGTCTTTTCCATTGATTCTTTGCAATAATCCCAGGTCCTTCTTTTGGTTTCTCATTCATGACTTTATCATTTCTAACTTCAAATTCCAGCATACCTGTATCTCCACAAATTTCTTGAAAACTCAACTCTAGTTCAACAGTTTTATACCATAAATTCACCACCATTTCCTCATTCTACGGCTTTCTGATCTCACCCTCCATTAATCCGATCTGTTTTTACGAATTAACTTCTTGGTTCAGATTGACTTCACATTGCCTTTTTCTTGCATGTGAATCTTCATCAAAATTAATCAATTCAATAAACACAAACGATTTACCTCTCTTCCTCATTAAAAGATTCGACTTATACCACAAATCTACCACCTCATCTGGAAGTTCTCTCAAAAGTTCTGCACAATCTTCACTAACTGCTTTGTCCGCAATATTTGTTTTCAATCCTTCTTTACTCTGGCTTTCTTTAAGGTCAATGATCTTCGATGACTGCTCAATCTTTAATAGCTGTCCTCTTTTAGCTGCAGTTTTAAACAGTTGTCCAATATCTAAATAATTTACTACAGTTATGTTTAACAGCTTCTTTTCCCTCTGCATCACATAATTATGTGAGTTTCCTTTACTTATGAAAACACTAAACAGTTTCCTTACCTCAGTGTATCCTTTGATTTCAATAATTCCTTTGCCATCCTCCTTTTGACTTCTTCTTTGAATGTCATCTGATTGGACATCTTCCTGCACTTGGCTGTAACTTCCCTCCTTATTCTGCATATGACTATGAGTAGTCATCTCTCCATCTGTTAATACAGCAGTATCCAATAACTGTTTTTCTTTCCTCAAGTCAATATAACCTGCAAACACACAACAACCTTTAGTTTTCAAAATATGATACCTTCCATTTTCTTTTGATGCTTCGAGCACCAATTCTCCATCATAGATCTTTTGGATTTAAGCGGATCCTTCTTTCGGTGACTTCAAATCAATATGAATTTGTTCAAGTTCCCTGAACTCGTTCATCAGCTTACCCTTCAACCTCTGTTGCAATAACTTCCACTTCACCCTTTTCTTCAGTCTCCATCTGTATTTTCGGTCTTCACTTATCTTTCTTTGTACTGCCAGATCAATTTCTGGTTCTTCATTTTGTTGCCAGTTTCTATACTTTTGCAATTTAATGCCTTCCTCAAATTCATTATCATGTAGCTGATCATTCTTTCCAAAATTCTGGTTACTTCCATATTTATCTTGCTGAGTTAATATTTCTGTCTCCTTCATGCCTCTGAGGACATAACTTCCTTGTTGCTCCTGATCTTTCATCTCACCTTCAAATAATCGTTGCTCAATTTCTCTAATTTCAGCATCATATTTATTAATGCTGTCTTCCACACCTTTTCCTCCATCAGGTTCTGTAAGCGTCGTTTCTCCTTTGGGTTCCTCGAGTAATCTTTCCAAGAATTCTATCTCCTTGTGAAATCTCTCCAGCAGTTCATCACAATTTCCATTCTCAGCTTCATTCTTTTCCTGGAAATCCTCCTGAGTTGACCTATTTTCTACATTATCATATTGCAAGCATCTTTCATCAATTCCATTAAACAAATTCGTTGGTTTACCTTCTTGTAGTCCCACTATGGAATTGCAATTAGACTTCTGGTCTATATCAACCTCATCTGACTGTTTCACACCAAACAGGATTTCATTTATGAACTCCTTCTGTTGCAATAGATCAACGCCTTCTTCCTCTAAAAGGGATTCACCATCATACTTCACCTCAAGAGCTTCATTCCTTTTTGTGAAAATTTCATCTGACTGTCCATCATCCTCTACATATCCTGCAAACATACACAAACTATAAGAATCAAAATCACAAGGCTTCATTGCCTCATCTGCTTCCTTTGTCAACATATCTTCGAATTGTTCTGAACTATGCCAATAGTCCATGAGATCTTCAGCTGACCTCTCATTATCCTCTTCCCCCAACATTTCACCTTGTTCTGGTCTACAAATGGAAACTTCCAATTCTACCTCTGCTTCTCTGAATTTCTCTGATTCCTCTTGAGCACTCAATATCTACTCAATCTTTCTCAATTCTTCTACTATCTCTAACTTCACTTGTTGATTTCTCCTTTCTCGTAGCCTTGGCCACTTTACTCTTTTCCTCATGGTCCAACCATTCTTCTGGTATTCAACACTTCTCTACATCATCTTCATCAATATTCCAATCTGGAAATCTATCTCAGCTTTCTCTCGGTCAAACTCTTCTTGACTCATCCTCATGCCATTTGCTTTTGAATCTTTCCTTCTGCTGTGGCTTCTTTGTGAACTTCTGCTATGACTATCTGTAGTCATTTTCTGCTCTTCTCTTTCCATGAGCTCCTCGCACCTCTGCAACAAGCCTCTGTAACAGTAATTCCTCCTTACTGCAATCTTACCTCACTAAGCTCTCCTCACTCAGTCTTTTGGTAAGCACAATCCCCTATCTGGAATATTCTCTTGAGCACACCTTTGCTCCCTCTAGGCTTCTGCAATCTCTCACTCTCTCTTTCGAAGACACGTCAATTTTCCTCTCTGTCCAATCTCTTGTTGGATTCTACAGGTTCACTGCCACTTCTAAGAACTTTCCTTACTCTGCTTTTAAGAACACATCTAGTTCCTCTCTCACAGTTTCTCTTGATTTATATTGCTGCAGTCTTCAATTTCAACAGAGCCAAGCTCTGATACCAAAATGACGCAGGGCCAACCCCTGCAATACCCAGAATCACACTCTTCTCATTCAAAAACGAATACATCTCAAATCTGCCCAAATAAAACTTCAGATTGCTGGCAAATTCCTGTACTATCGTTGTGGAAGCTTCCTCAATTCAACCACTTTTAAAAGACTCTCTTTTAAATGATAACAAGACCATAATTAAATTCTAACAATTGATTCAAAGTTCCAATTGTTAATATAAAACCACCACCTACAGTCCTACGTTCTGTAATCCATACCCATCTTATGGATTATCGATCCTCAATTGTTTTAACCCCAAGCTCATTAATACAACATGCATTCACCTCAAGCTGTGACACTTGCTTATGCCCTTCAATAAAACGTAGATCTCATCGATTCTGAAGTTGCCAACGCATTTAAATCTCCAGCTAACGAATCCATAAAACGAAAAGCTTTTAAGTCCTTGTATCGAAACCATAAGTAGTTCAATTGAATGAGAACCTCACTGATATCATCAATATCGAATCACCGACAGGTGTTTCTGTACCATACTCGATGTTCCTCGAATCATCACTGCTACCTGAACTTTTGAATTCAACGAGGTCGCCATCACGAAATTCCAGATTATTCTCCATTTCCTGATCCCATTATACACCTTAATCTATTCAAAAGTAGCAGTTAACGCCTTTTATAAAAAAAAATTAACGCCTTTTATAAACAAAAACCTATGTGTATTGTGCTCCACAGATCCGATCCGATTCAATTGGATCTTTTTAACCCAATCCTAGACTTTGTTCCTATCGAAACTAAAGTCCTTTAATGAATTAAAAAAAAACCCCTTTTATAATAGCGGAGAACACTTTATAAAGCAATTCCGATGAGTTTTCAATACAAATATCGCTCTACCTTCACACTCCGATGCGATTCAATCGGAATCAGAATCCCCATACTCCGATCTATGTAATTACAATCGGAGATCACCCAGTTCAGTGTCACCGATTCGATCCGATACCAATCGGAACTCCGATGTGATTGCAATCGGAAATCGGATAGGATTTTAAGACAAGGCTTTTTATTCCACGCTCAGTTCTTTTCCGAGTTTCGCCTCGATTCCTTATGTAGAGCTTTACACAATTAACCATCGATTTATGCAATCGATCTCTCCATATTTATTCTCTATGCCAACGAAGTTTCAATTCCATGCCAGAAATTGTTCAACTTGCTTCAAAACTGGATCTTCCTTTGTGCATTCCACGCCAGAACTTGTTCAACCTGATTCAAAACTGGATCTTCCTTTGTGCTGCAGACTGTCTTCAACAAACAATCATATATAACAGATACACTATATTTATATCTGATGTCTTTCTAACTAACTTGTATATTAATTCGATTCCACTCCAAAAGATCCACGAAGTCCTTTCAGGCTATGGATCGATGTAAAGACTTTTCCACCAGACAAACTTTGATAACGCCAGATTCTAACAACACAGAAATCTTACAATTTTAAGTAAAAACATAGATCGAACTCATTTCAACCAATTAAAAATGCATCAAACTTATATTTCGTCCTATATCAATAGATACAATATGCAATTTGCTCATAATATAAATAAAAGACAGAGTCTCGGCCTTTGCCCGATTTTACATAGAATGAACTCTGTATATATTTTTAAACTACACAGTCCTCCTCTAATATGAGCTTTCACTCCACACCAAAACTTACGCTCCTTTCTCCTCTCGCTCTCCTCTTTTTTAAAATAGAGGAGATTACATATATCTAAATTAACTATCTCCCCCATATTTGGAGGAATAAATTAATTCACATCTTATCCTAATCTAAACAAACTAGACTACTTGGCTTGATCTCCACGCAGGGATGATCACTTGCCATTTATGCCCAATTTCTTTAACTACTTACATTTTATTGAAATTAATACAAATTTAACAACCAAGTCTTCCTCCAAACTTGTATTAGCCACAACATGTGACCATTTCATCACATTGCTGGCTAGGTCTAGATGCTCCTGCATCAAAAGATGACACGTGACCATACGAGGCAATGATTACAAAAGATACGACATTGCATGCTTGGGAATTATGATAACTAACTCGCATGACCTCACCTTTGTCTTCATCCATCAAAATTTGACATCTCACACCACTTTGTCAATCTTTGCAGGAAAAAACCCAGTTTCGTAGCGAAATTTATTGATTTTCCATATAATTCACTATGAAACTGTGTAAAACTAACAAGTGGATTATATTTTTGATTTAAAAGCATGGGAATGAAAACTAAATGATATGAGGTGGACTTGACTGATATGACAAGGCTCGAGGTGGGCTTAGACTTAGGGTAAACATCACCACATGTAATTTTTTTTCTTAAGTTTCATGAAACTAACTGTGAGACAACATGAACCTAGGTGAATGACATGTAACACCCTATCACTGAAAGTGTTAAGAGTAATGAGTGATAAAATGCTGGATGTGAAATATTTTCGTTCATGGATAGATTTTCTGGCTACAATCAAATCAATTTTTGCCCAGAGGATCAATATAAGACAACATTCATCTGTCCCTAGGGCACATTCTCTTATCGTAAACTCCCATTTGATTTAAAGAACGCTGTGTAAAAATTTCAGAGAGTAATGGATTATGCTTTCAATGACATTGAAGCACATTATTCAACCTTATCTAGATGATTTACCTGCGCATTCACGAAACGAGACTGATCACCTGATGTATTTGAGAGCTATATTTCTACGCCCTCGACACTACAAAATATGCCTCAATCCAAAAAAATGTGTGTTTTGTGTTGGTTCTGGTCGTTTTCTAGGATTCATCGTCTCAAAAGAAGGAATTTGAATTGACCCATTGAAGGTCCAGGCCATTCTTGATTTGCCCACGCCATAAAATTTGCTTCAGTTATAGAAACTTCAAGGAAAGGTTAACTTCCTAGGGAGGTTCATACCCAACTATGCCGAAATGGCTAAAGGATTTACTCGTCTCTTGAAAAAGGGGATTCCCTTCCATTGGGATAAGGTTACGCAAGCTTCTTTTGGTGCTGTCAAGGATACACTTGTTCGTGTGTCATTAATATATTCCCCCAATTATCAGAGTAATTATTTCTTATATATCATCGCAACTTATACGACCATTTCTATGGTATTGGTCAAAGAAGAAGATGGGATAGAACATCCAATATAATATTGGAGTCGTAATCTCAATGATACAGAAGTGAAGTATTCATACATCTAAAATCTTTCCTTATCAGCCATTTAAGTTGTCCAAAGATTTTTCCATTATATCCTGTTCCAGAAGACCATTGTCATTTAGGATTGCAACCCCATGACTTACATTCTGTCACGTCGATTTCTCATGGGAAAGTATTCAAAATGGATTGTCATTTTACAGGAATTCTATTAGGAATTCATCAAATCCAAGTCAAAGAAGTCTTTAGTTTTGGCTGAACTTCTCTGTGACCTTCCCTCTGATAGTACTACTACTACATCGGAACGATCAATTCCTAATGAGTCTCTTTCTCTGATTGGATCATCTGATCCTTGGTTTGGGGATTATATCATTTATCTCCAAACCCAAACTTTTTATCCATATATCTCTCACTCTCAACAACGACGTATTCGATACCAAGCCAAATATTATATGGTCGTCGGCAATACATTTTATCATCATGGTTTTGATATGATTTTAAGGAAGTCCCTCACTCATGAGGATGTAGAAATTTAAATAACTGATATGTTATCCACCGAGATTCTCCTGATCACACACTAATTTAGCTTCATGCATAATACATAACCTCTTCTACAATTGATCATCAATATGCGGAAACAGAAAGCAGTCGCATGCGCTCATTAAAACATAATCAAGCACACATATCAACATAGGATGTAATGGGGAAAGCAATAGCTGAAAACCCCCAACTATCTGTATATTATAATGATAGAGAAAATGTAACAATACATAGCACAATACTCCTCACAAGTACTCAGTACTATCTCCAAAAGTTACACACAAAACTATTTGAGATTTGAACAAGTCCTGGGTTCAAATCTCCTCCACAAGTCTGCCTGCCTCTACTGCACAATCCAAGTGAGTAATGAGTGAGATCCAAGTTCAAATCCCACTAGCTCCAACTGTGCAATCCTCATTGGCAATCTCCATCAATGTGTGTGCAAATCTCATGCACAGCCAATAGTCACAACTGATAGTACACTCACCCTTTCACCCACCTCTAACACTGGTCTCCACTGAACTATCCATGCATTGCAGTTAAATGATGTGTTCTTTAGTTGATTTATGAGTTAATAATTAGTGAATTAATTAATAATTAATTCACACCACTCATCACTAGTGTATTTTTCAGTTAGACTAAATACAACTAGTTCAACTAAGTTAAACAGAACACAACTCCACCAACTGTCTCATCAACTCCACCAAACTCTGCCACATGAGTTCTAACTGAAGTCAACCATGCAATAGCTCAACTAAACCTTAGGAAAAGCATATTTCCTTCTGTCAGCTACATGTGCCACATCCAAGCATCAAACTGAAGTGCTCCAAGAGGATAAGATAATGTTTATAGTCTAAATATTATTAAGGGTTAATAATATTTAACTGTTCTATTTTTAGCCCGGCAGTCTAAAAATAGAAACCGCCCAATGTCTAAAAATAGAGGTCCATCTATTTTTACCAACTCGACCAATCATCCATAAATAGCATCCTGCAACTCATAGACCATGACCCATATGTCTAAAAATAGACATAGTCTAAAAATAGACTTTGCGCCAAAAATAGCCTGCGGGCCCACTTAATGAAGGCGACTTCATTTCACTAAGCTCCATCATCTTGTTGCATTTTCAACAGAGGAGGCCGAAAAGGTTTTAAAAGATTTTCATGCTGGGACTTGTGGTGGACACTTGTTTAGATACGCTACCACATAGAAGATACTCTGTGTCAGTTACTTTTTGCCTACCATATTTCACGACTACATCCTTGGGGTCAGAAGTTGTCATGCATGCCAAATATTTGATCGTAAATTCTACAAACTGCCAGTTTCGATGCATCGTGTTATCGCCGTGGGACCATTTTCAAAATGGGGCATTGACTTCATCACCTACAACCCTCGTTCGTCCGGGGGGCATGGTTATATTATTGTCATAGTAGACTACTTTACCAAGTGGTCTGAAGCGATGCCTACATTCAATAACACAGGCGAAACAACTGCATTATTATTTTTCAATCATGTCATCTCACGGTTTGGTGTTCCACAAGCTATAGTCATAGATCATGGTAAGAATTTCTGCAATCACATGATGAATGAGTTGACTGCCAAATTAGGACTGTCGCATGATAGTTATACTCCTTATTATCCACAATCCAATGGAAAATTTGAGGCTATTAACAAGATTCATAAACGAATTCTTTAACGAATGATAGAAGTTCATAAACAAAATTGGAATTTGATCTTGTACTCAGCTTTGTGGGCATACCAAACCTCGGTAAGAAACGCAACCGGATTTACCCCCTTTCAATTGGTGTATGGCCTAGAAGCTATCTTTCCTATCCAATTTGAAATACTATCGTTAAAAATCACCATTGACTTGTTACCTAACACCTCTTTTGAAGAAGCATGCCTTTTTAACCTCATCCATATTGATGAAACACGTCGTGAAGCCGCATTGGCTAACGAAACGCATAAGAGACGTATAAATGCGCAATACGACAAGCATGTCCAGCCTCGCATCTTCTGAGAGGGTGACCCGGTCTTACTTTATGATCAGGAAACTGATTTAATAGGTACAGGAAAATTTGAGCCGTTGTGGCATGGCCCCTATATTTTCAAAAGAGTTCTTGCTAAGGGTGCCTATGAGTTGGTAGATTATGATGGAATTCCATTGGCGTAGCTCGAAATGGGTTATATCTGAAACATTATTATGCTAAACATGAGCGTAGTAAACTGTTGTATTATATTGTATATATGATGTTGATTTGAATTTACTGTCTTAGTTTGTTTTTCTAGAGTTTTCCTGAAGTTAGTAATCCACTTTACATTTCGTCGCAGATGTATGAATCTTTGGAACCATTCGTTGGGTATATTGATGGTGCTAGTCGTAGTACACAAAATCTATCCTCTGCAGCATGGGCCATTTTCGCTCCGAACATCAAGTTAATGAGTTTTCAAGGGATTTGTATTGGTCGATCTAAAAAAAATATCGCTAAGTATAGCGCACTGATCAAACTTCTCTTTTATGCCATTTTATTTGGTATTAACCGTATCATCATTAGGTTAGACTCACAACTTGTGGTACTCCAACTTAATAGTGTTTATACTGTAAAAAATCCAACACTACATCGTATGTTCCTAATTGTTCGAATTTTTGAAAGACATTTTGATTTCATCCAATATCAACACATTTCCAGAAACTTGAACACATTAACTAATTCCTTAGCGAATTATTTTACAAACAGACATTTGCAACACATGTAAAGATATATTTTCAATTCACATCACATAATTGAATGGGATTACACAATAAACATAGGAAAACACTGAAAAAAAATAGATAGAATGTTATAGGTTTTTACAACATTTGTGCCCAAGACACATTGGTCATCTGACCTCAAAATGTATGCAAAATGTCAAAAGTAAACTAGTGATGCTCATGATAACAAGCTAGTGATCTAGCTATCCTACGCAATAACTGCATCTAACGGTTAGGAAATCCAATAGTGTGGCACTGTAGTCTCATGGGTAACTCTTCGATCCAGTAATCCGGAATCCTGAGAGTCAATCCCTCTATGTGCTGTTGTATCTCAACAAGAGTCTTGGTCATATCCAAATCCCGAAGGATTGCTCTCCCGACAACCCTCTCTGCTGGCTCCTATGCTCTTTACTCTGGCAAACGCACTGGTCGAACTCAACCTACATATGCATACATCAAAACTTTATTTTAGTCTTGGGAAACATAAAGATACAAAAACATGTATAAAACTTAGAAACATCAAAAAACATGGTCAAAAAATTCTTACCAATTGCACCCCATTGAGCGTTGTCTGGTAGAACCAAGTCTGGATCTCGTCGGAAGTCTATGCCTGCATATGCATAATCATCGATGGCGAGCATCTGTCATCTGAACCAGGTGAAGAATGTAGTTGAGAATATTATGGTCGATTGACCAACATGTATAGCCATCAGTTCTACCCATCTTTTCCTCCTTGGATCTCTAGGGCCAAATATACCTAGTGTAACATGCTGGGGCTACATCAATGGAATCTGCTCTAAGGTGAAGGAAATCAGGATCGAGCCATAGTTGAAATTATTCTTCCTTCCTCCCTTTTCCTTGGTCAACTATTATTTCATCTCAAAGCGGACAACTTACACCCATTTAAAAACTGTTGGTTCCAAGAAATCTATTGCATATTGCATGTAAGATCTATTTTCCACATGTAGTGTAGCGGTATCGGCAAGATTTGTGATAATGAATAGGATGGTCCTCAAAGGAAAATCCCATACATCGCGGATGTTTATTTTCCCATCCTTACTAGGTTCAATCCCTCAATTTAAATACTACAATATATAACCTCTCGCTGACTCTCCTCCAATAGAAGACCTTGAAAGAGAAATGGGTGGACCTCTCCTCGATAATCCTGTGAGAAAATAAATTTCCTCTGCTAATATTGGGACCACTTTGTCCCCAATGTGAAAAGCATATATCGCTGGGTCCCATGAATGAACAAGGAAGTCCAATAGTTCCCTTTGTTGCCTCATACTCGATAGTCTGAAGTACTTTAATAACCCATAGTCTCTGAAGGCTCTTACTGTACCCAGATCATTTAGGGAAATCATGTTCTATTATTCATGTTATCTTTCCCTCTATGTAATCGTCATTTTAATTCGATGAAAACCTGAAACACAATCATAAGATTCATTAGGATCCTTTTCATGCAAAAAATTAGGGAAAATTTGGGCACACAGTAAGAAAAAAAAATGGAAATTGTGCCCAACACACCCCATGTCAAGGGACAGTGCATTGCATATGCACTTGGCCTTCAATTTCAGTGCATTGCAATGCACCTTTCGACATTCAAGGGTGAGTTTCCCTCGGTTTATAATATATTTACCCTAAGGGGCTCAAAACCCTAAAAATTTGTAATGAAATGAAACATAAATGATACTAAAGGAAAGAGAAGGTTCATAGCTCCAACCTAGATCGAACGACGAGGAAAATTGTCCACAGAATCTATCGCAATCAACTGCTAAAGTTCGGGGGAAAAAAACGAGTTCAGAGCTCCAAATTTCAAATGGTAAAAATGAATGGTAAAAGCTCTTTTAATTAGTCATTTGATTATTTCAAATCATATTTAATGCTGTGACTATGGTTTTTATTCTTTTTTTCTATGAAATAGGTATTTTTAATCTGTTTGATGGTGTTCTGAACAGGTTTTACAATTGATACAACAGATTAGTCATTCACACTTATTCAAGAATGATTTGACCACAAAGCATACTTTTATCCTTATTTTTCGAGCTTTGATAAAAATGAAAAAGGACTTGAAGCACAGTTTTATCTCTTTTTCGAGCTTCGATAATTGCGACAAAGGAACCCCTGGAGTCTTCTTTTAGCTCTTTTCAGACTTCGATAATGTGAAAATATTTTCGAGCACTTGTCTTTTTGAGTTCGTAAAAGTAAATGAAACAGAATCTACTCAGTATAAGTTTAACCCTTTTTTTGAATTGAGATAGATTTTTAGAATCTATGCTTCTGTGATCCATATAAAATTGTAAAATATCTTTCGGTAATAATCACATATAATAGAATGTTGTCGACGCGTTTCGAACCAACTAGTGTGGTTCATGATGATGAACCACACTAGTTGGTTCGAAACACGTCGACAACGTTCTATTATATGTGATTATTACCGAAAGAGATTTTACAATTGAGATAGATTATTTACGAAAAAGGAAAATCTTAGTCGAACATGGCTGAGAGGTTCTCTCAGATATAATTTTACACTTTTTTGGATCTAACTGAAAAATTTACGAAAAAGAACTCATGGAGTTTTCTTTTTTCCTCTTTTTCAAACTCTCCAAATATGAAAAAGGACCAGGCTGTCACTGTCGTTAGGCTTGTTAAAACATAAAATAGTGACAGGCTTCTCAATCATGGCAAGAATTGAGTTTCATTTATCACTAGACTCGTTAAATTAGTAAATAACGATGCATTCGCCCGAAGGGTTGAATTATAGATCAAGCATATGTTATCCTCCTCAAGATTCTTACAAAAAAAAGAGGTACTTGTTGACAAATGACGGGGAAAAATTTGGGAAAGAAAACATAACATTTAATGGTAGTAGGTCTCTCTTGAACATGACAGTTTCACTCCATCATTGTGACTTTTTCGGTTGGGTAATCTTCTTGACGGTTCATTCATACCTTCACTTTAGTTTTGGGTCAATGCTGCCAACTCATATCAGTGTCATCGATATGTTCAAGAGAAGTCATCCAGTGAATACTCATCCTTCTGCAATACTCATAAACCTTCATTTTAATGACAATCATCCCTAAAAATTTCTATATCAAGTCACATTTTGTCTCTGAAATCAGAAACTCCCGTTTCGTGATAAAGTGGCTTCTTGTCGACATCAGCTCATCATCCAGGAATTTTACTTAGAAAAATCATCTTCTAATACCCTAAGGCTTGTTACATCATAAAATTTTTTCTCTCTTCCGGACCTTTGACTGAAAGATTTTGTTTGGTGTTCGACATCAAACCATCTATTCACACCTTACAAACTGTACTACAATACCTTGAGAGCCATTAACATCAATGGTGGTTCTCTCGCATTTGTTAACAACTCACATCATTAGTTGGTAATCAAACGATGTTTTACCATGTTCAACTACAAATCAAATATTCGCATGGCTAGACTTGTACTTGAACGATCGAGTGAACGAGATAGGAAGACCCCACATCTAGTTTTATCCATCCACGTTGCGATTTTAGGATTGTTGTACACATCATATGTATGATGACTTTACATACAGATATTTATTCAAACATGGGGCTATATCTGTAGGCATATCTGTATTGGGCATGTAATATTCCTAAATTAGCATGCAACTAATTAGAATATTAAATTTTGATTTTGCTTCCTAGTTAGAGGAATAAGAGGGTAGGGAGACCCATAAATCTCCTTAGTAGGAATAAAACCACTCCAAATATGAATGGAGGGCATCAAAAGATCTTGATAAAGCACCCCTATGTGTGAACAAGGGATGAAGCATGTGGACTGGGTCAACTTTGACCAAATCAACAACGTTGTTATGGAAGTAGTGGACATTCAATAAGGGACAACGCAGTTTTGGAGGGATATCATTTGCATGGAAGTAGTGCCTTTAATGAGTGGGGCCAAGGGTGAGGAAGCTCACCAATAATATAAGGAAGGGGATGGCAGCCATTGAGAGCATGTTTTGATTATTATTTTGTCTATGGTCTGTATGACTTGTTGCTCTCTTCAGCTGTTTAGCTAAGATTGCAGTGCTGTTTAGCACAAGGGTGTTCCCGAGTGGGAATCCCAACTTCATTCTCAAGGGACTTCGAGTGCCTAATCATGAGAATTTTATTGAGCGTTATTCCCACATTCTGAAATTTGGCCAAGTTACAGCTTCTTCTACAATGCAAATTTTGTTTAGATATGTGTTGAGTTGCAGGGTGCAACAGTGGAGGGTTTATTTGGACCATTTCTGAGCTTGTGTTTCAGTGGAGGAAGGTTTTTTTCCACTGGGAGATCAATGAGGAAGGTCCCTGTGCTTCATAACATATTTTGGCATCAGGCCAAGTCACCACCATCCCCTACAACGCAGTTTCAGTCCATGAATGCGTTATTTCAGTGAGCAGTTGCACGGGTGAGTTCAGTGCTCCATTTGGAGTGTTTGCTTTTCAGTGGAGGGATCAAACCTACACTTGAAGATTCCATTGGAGGAGTCCCTTTCAGATCTACATTAGATTCAGCCACATCCTTTTAGGTGCCCAGTTACAGAGTTTATTCAGCCCTAGGGCTGCATTCCGACATTATGATATTTTGTGTATTTTCGGAAACCCTTCCTGGGTTATCTTGGGAAAGTGTGTGGGAGCCTAGATCCCCATTTTTGAGCCTTGTTTGAACATGTATTATCAGATCCATTTATATATATTTCCCAACTGCAGTATTAGTTATTAAAACTATGATGTACTTGCTTCAGTATTTTTTGTAGCAGTTGATTACATGTTTTGGGTGCTTTTGGGCATTGGAGGCTTATTTTTCCTATCTTGAGGGAATTTATTTCCAAGATATTGTACTTATTTATTACTGTTATACATAGTACCATGGATCTCTCTTTGTCTCACATATGATTTATTGAAATTTGGTGCTATTTTCCATCATTGTGTACTATATTTCTACTTTTCCTATTTGGGAATATTACAGTGGTATCAGAGCATAATCTTGGCTCAGCTTGTGAAGACATCACAGCTATGTTATTAGAAGAAGAAGAAGCTTCTCACAGAAAGGATAAGGCTTACATAAGAGACAAAGGAAAGACTCCATTATTTGGAAAAATGGAGGGAAATAAGTTTTCAAAGCTTATTCTCCAAACTATGCATGAGATCAACAGAGAAATCAAGGGAATGAGGAGGGAAAGACATGAAGATCCCTCAAAGAGGCTTGCATGTGAAGAAATCTCCAGTTCTTCATATTATGGGTGTGAGCATTCAACCACACAATCATATCCACAACGCTCTATTATGCCTACATTCATAGCAAGAGAGATGGAGGAAGGAGATGAATCAAAGGAGGAGACTCTTGGTGACTATCTTCAAGAGTATGAATCTCAATCTCAGAGGTTCAAAGATCATCTAAACTTCCAAGGGTTTTGCAAGATAAAGGAGAATAGAAGACTAGAAATCACAATAGAAGCAAAGGGGGCAAGCAAAATGACTTGGGTAGATTATTTATACCTACTTTTGAAGGGTCACCTAAATGTACAGCTAGGGCTTGGGTGAAGGAGCTAGACACCTATTTGCAGTAGCACCAAGTTTCAGAAGATGAAGCCATTAGAGTAGCAGCACTACATCTTGAAGGTAAGGCTTATGCTTGGTGGTTTTATGAGACTTCTTCCTTGAATCATGTAAATGTATCTACTTATGAAAGTTGACTAGGAGGTTAGTGAAAATATTTGATGTAAACATTCCAAAACGTCCTTGGTTGAGCTAGCCAAGCCTAAACAAACAAAACCTTTTCATGAGTTGGAAGGGTCCATAATCCCAAATCCATTCCAGAATGCTATTGAGGGGGTTATAAACTTGCAGAATACCTTTCTAGAGACAAGATCCCCACTTCAGGAAGAGCTCTCTTCTCAAAAGGAAGACATGGAGATCTCCTTTTCAAAATAGGATCAAGACAAAGAGCCTCTTAATGACGATGAGGTAACCTCCATTAATGATGAAGGGGAAGAGAAGGCAAGAGGTAACATCGCTGTCACATTAGGGGTAGATCTATTACCTCAAGAAGATGGAGATGGAGCAATTGCTCCAATTAGAGGAGCCCTTGTATCTTTGCAAGGAGTTCCAAAGGATCTAGCATGTGGAGATCATGGCACAATCCAGCATCATGTGCCATTATTGATATATTGTGAGACCTTGCAGATGAAAGGAGAAGTTAGGGAGGATGGCTAGCATCAGATTATTAGGAGCACACACCCCTATCTATTTTAGGAGGATGATGCAATAAGGAGGTAGACTGATTTGCACAGTAAGAGAAGGGACAAAGAAATCCACTCATATATGCAGTCTACTCCTGAAATTGATGTCTCATTACATGGGGGAATTACACCTAGGAGAACACCAGATCAGGAGTTGATGAGAGATGCCTCACATCAGGTGGCACCACTCATAAATCCTACAGGGGTGAAAAACTTGGGAGGACTTGACTGATCAGGAGCTCAAGTCCGAGCTATGGAAAAAGATCAAAATTAAAAGTGTTCAAAATCACTTGCAACCTAAACGATTGGATAGGCCTTGTCGATACGATCCTGGCACCATGAATGGCACTCAAATCTGACATCGTATGTGAAAGTTATGCAAGTTTGAAGTTTTCAGTAAACTGCAAAAAATTGAGTTGACCAAGTTTGAGTTTAAAATTTTGAAAAATTAAAAAATTAATATTCCAAGGAATATTCCTAGAATATTCCTCAAAATATTCCCTAGAATATTCCATTCGGGTCAATCCTATTATGACAAGTGGCAACTTAGAATTTGATGGTGGTTTGAATTTTTTGAAACAGACCAACCAGGGGGTGCCACGTGGCAAGCCCGGAGGCCGCCATGTGGCCCCAGGCCAAAGAAATGGTGGTCTGGCAAAATATTTTACAATCGGCAGGATTCGACCCTGGGTTGATGGTCTAACAGCCTAAAGGCCCGACCGGGTAGGCTACACGATGTTTCTTAACACTTATGGCAGTCGCCTTTGTCTTATTCTTTGTATTTGTTTTGGGCGGAGCATAAAAGGGCTATCCCCCTTCAGATATGACCTCTACAAATAACCAAAGTCTGTAAACCGAAGGCTTATGCTTGTCGGTTTAAGTTAACCACCACAAACATTTATATCTGACCACGTCTTCAAGAAATTTAATGCCACAATTGGGATAACAATAATGTTAACTTTGGCACTGGTGGTTTTGTCAGACCTGTCACATGTCATCCAACATTTAATATGACAGTTAGCGGTTCCACCGGATTTGGGGTGGAGTCCGCCATTTCAGGAATATTTCCGAAGTTGTCGCCCTTATCTGTAGTTCCTCCACTTTTAGTGGAGTTTTTTAAGTGACATTGGGAAAAATACTTTTTTTTCCATAACTTCTCCAATATTGAACCAAATTGGATGAAATTTTTGTAATATTCCTATTTCAGGACTGCTCATGAATCATGCATTAAAAACGCATTCCCAGCAACATATGCAATAAAATAGTGAAATCATCACTTGGATGCCATGGATACATATATGTAGCATATAAATACAAGAGGAGATCAGAAATAAGTGGAACTAGGTGGGTTAAACAGACCTCCCACACTAGTGTGGCTGAAAATGCCTAAAAACCCCAAAACTGCATTTTACCGGAGTTGCTGCATCAATGGATTGCGCAGTATAAAGAGGTTTTTAACATAAAAATATGGGAGAACAATATATCTAATCATATATTACTGAATAATTATAAAGCACAGAGATATAGTCTCCTCATACAAAATACAAGAGAACCCGGCAAGGGTTTCTTGTCAAATACTCTGCATACAAATGTGATCTTTAGAAAATTACTGAATAATCACTGAAACACTGAAGAATAAGAGAATAGAAGGCTGAATTATGACTGATCTGATGCAGATCCCTCAAAGGCTTCCTCCCATGAAAGGATGGACGTTTCAATCACAAGGAAACTCAGCAACGGAGCCACCAAACCATGCAATGAACACTGCCTCCAGAATAACGCATTCCCTAGCAGAAACAACACTGGGAATGTATGGGAAATGTGTGTTCTGATACCACAGATCTGAAATAAGCTTTGGAGCTCTCCAAATAGATCTCTCAAGTGAAGGAAACCTTCCCCTAATGAGAAACTAGCTCAGAAGCCGAGATTCCAATCCCTTCCATTGCTGCACCCAGCAACACTGCACAATCTCCGACAAAGCTGTGCTGATGAAGATGGCTGAAGATTGGCATGAAAAATTGATGTGGAATAATGAATGAAAAATCTCCCAATGAGGCTCCTCAAAGGAAAGAGGTGGGATTCCCGCCCGGGAACACCTAGTGCTAAACAACACTGCAACTTTGCTAAGCAGCAAAGCAACAACAAGTCTTGGCAGACAAGAATAATAAACTAGAACATCCCCCATAATGCTGCCATAATATTCCTTATATAAGACATGATTTTGTTTTCCCTTGGCCCCAATCAATTAGGTTACTTCTAACCCAAGTTACATCTCCCTCCAAAATTGCGTTCTTCATCCTTGGATTCCTCCTCCACTAAAACTGCGCTATTGACTTAGTCAAAGAAACTTGAATTTAACCCTGTTCACACATGGAGGTGTCTTATTGAGCTATAAAGAGTGTCCCATTTCACATTTGGAGTATTTTATTCCTCCTTAGGAGAATTATGGGCTTTTCTTCCCATTTATTCACCGAATAGAGTTGCTGCTAACTCTAATGTTCCATTTAGCTTGGAGGCTGAAATTTTGGAACATTACAGTCCTCCCCTCCAAAATATTTGCTTGCCCTCAAGAAAATGCATAAGGAGAACAAAATTTCTCCCCTCTTCCTCATGTGGCCTCCACCAATAGCCTCCATCACTACATCAAGAGAATATGCAAATATACTATCATCCAATGCTTCCTCCCAAGTGTGCAAAACCAAAGTGTCTGCATCAATCAAACGTGGAAAGTGTGAATGGAAACCTGCTAGCCGTCCCATGGCTTCCACAAAGTAGGAGTGATGATCATCATGGTGAATGAGTGCCTCCCTCACCCATGCTATCATCCAAATGAAGTGAGTCACCCTCCAACATGGTAACTCATGGTAAGTCTCCTCTACCTTGTGCTCCTGAAATGTAGGTGGGTTGAATGAATGTACATGATAGGAAAGAGGGCCTATCCCACACTGTCCTCCTATCCACTGATGATAAGTGTAGAGGGTATGATGATCTCGGGCTGCAACATGATTGCCCTCCAATGGCAAGAAGAATATTGAGTCTCCAAAGACCCTCCCTCCAAAGTCATGAGTCATGTCAACCCAAACCATTCCATACAAGATGAATGACACATCATCACCACATGGCATCCAAATCAGAAAATGGCTGAAGGTTATGTGCAAGTTTGGATGATACATATGGTTTCTCTGGTGGATACAACGCAGTCCTTTCAACTGCTGTTTCGGAGCATCAAGTGGCAAGTTGTTCTTCAAAGAATTTGTAGCTATGCATGTTAGCTCATATAATATGAAGTAGTAAGCTACAATATAGACCAGTTGTGTACAATAAAAACAATACAACACTTGCCCAAAGTCATGTAGAGATGGGTTACCAACATTACAAGATTTGGCCCTAAAGTGACCATGAAACCCATAAATAATCTTGCTCTCATGGGGAGCAATGCACAGTTTACATATGGTGAGAAGATACAAGTACTCAATAGAGTAATCAACAAGCACATAAATGTATTCCTTACCATGCATCATGTGTGAGCTGAAAGTGAGGTCCATAAGTGAGCCCTCCCATGAGAATTCCCTCATAAAAATCTGCAAGAGGAGAGGGTGCATACTCCCTTTGGAACACTCCATCAACATAAACATGCTCTCAAATGACAGCGTTGTAGGCCTTAGTAACAAGGCTCTTGTCACTCCATGACTTCTCCCTTTGACATTCCACATGCCAAAGCCATCCACCATCATGCTGCTATGTGAGAAGAACTTCTCCCAACATGGAAGCCTCTCATAGTCCTCCAATGCTAAAGGGTAGCCTTCTTGCACCATGAATGTGCCTTCCTTCTTTCCAGAAATATCATGAAAAGTATAGAAATAATTTTTCCCATACTCTACCAAGTGTAACCATAGCAACAAAATTTTTTGCTACTGCCTCATCTCTCCCTCATACAAGTCATGAAGTGAGATCATGATGGTCAACTTGTATGATGCCCCATACCAACAAGTCTTCTGTTTCTCTATCATATGGGTGCCATGCCATCCAATTAGTTCCTCTCTCCATACAAAGCTTTCCTTGAGCAAAAACATATCAGCAATACATGAAATCAAGGTACAATAAAAAAAAGTTTCCAAATGACAACCGGAGAGTGAATCATGGTCCCTCTCATGGAACCAATGCAGTGCATCCTCTGCCTACATCAGAATAAGAAATAACAAGTACTTTAATAGCCACTTTTTTGCTGCCACAGTCATCTCATAAGATTAAAACATGGAGTTATAACATGGTGTCAATGGTGCACACCAAGAATCATGTGGCTTCCCCCACAAACCATCAAAAAGATAGCCAAGATCAAAGCTACAAGTAACTGCAAGTACATCGTCATACAATATGTAAGAAGAGATCATTCTTCTTGTTACATCATTCTGTTCAAATAAGGGAAAGAAGTACAATACAAAATATGAAAGGATACCTCCTCCATCATGTACTCGAGGTCTTGAGCTGAAATGGCTCAACTGGAAATTCTCTCTCACTCTCAATGAGTAGGAAGAAGGCTGTGACATCCTCTCTATCACCATCCAGGCTATGCATCTCTCCGTATGCTAAAATATGTCATGCTGAATGCCCTCCCAAGTGAACTCCTCCATCAACTGGAAATATGCATTAAAGTGCATAGAAGAGAAGTCCTCATGTGTTGCATGTAACAATTTCTCCTTGATACTAGAAGCTCTAGTCAAAAAGACTCTGCCATGTAAATAGATGACCACATCATCCACCATGTATCTGTCATCTCCATCTGGGTCATCAAGAATCATGCATGCATAAAGATCCTTGGAGTACTCTACCAAAAGCTGAGACCTCCAATAAGGATCAATTCTCCTCAAAGAAAACGCTGGTGATCTGGCATGTGAAGCTCTCCTAATGCTGCTACCTTCTACTTTGACATCCCCCATGCCAAATTATTCCTCCAGACTCTTCACCTCTCCAAAATCTAAGAGTGGTGAATCCAAAGACAATATGTCTTCCATCAACTGTAGATCAAGTGGCCTCCCAGGTGGAATGCCTCCATGTAGTGAGACATCAATGTCAAGAGTAGACTGCTCATGTGGTTGGGCAACCTTGCCCTTGCTCTCACAACACAAATCAGTCTGCCTCTTCCTTGCATTAGATTTCTGAAATAGAGAAGGGTGTGTACCTCTCATCAACTGATGTTTCTTTTCCTTTCTACCTCCTTCATCCAGCTGCAATGCTGCACAATCTTGTTGCTCACTGATTGTGCTTGGACCTCCATGTGTGAGATCCTGGGGAACTTCTTGTAAAAATACAAGAATCCCTCCTGTTGGAGCATGTGCTCCTCCTCCCTCTGCATGAGTAACTAGATGTGCTCTAGATGTGACAGTGCTGTTTCCCTCATCTCCCTCAATGTTTATGGGCAACATCTCAACAGGTAGATCCTTCTGTAAAAGGGAGATCCCCATGCCCTCTTGTTCAAGAATATGAACTGAAGGTTTTTCTTCTGGAAATGTGTAATGCAAGACATCAGCTCCTCCCATGGTTTTCTAAAATGGAGTTTCCTCCATCACATGCAAGGGTTTTGTTCTGTCAAGTTTTCCTTGCTCATGTGTCTTAGGAATTTTTTCACCAAACCTCTCCATCAATGTTTTTATGAATCTTGAATAAGAGAAAGTGTTGGAATTATTTAAGGAATAAGATTCAAAAATCCACCATGCATGAGCCTTACCTCTGAAATGCAGTGCTGCAACTCTGATGGCTTCATCTTCAGAAATGTGGTGCAGCTGCAAAGAGGAGTCTAGCTCTTTCACCCAAGCTCCAGCTGAACATGTAGGTGATCCGGAAAAAGTAGCTAGAAGAAATCTATCTGCATCCTGCTGCTTAATCTTCTCCACCTGGATCTTGCAAAACTCTTGGAAATCAATATGATCTCTAAATCTCTCAGTTTGAGACTCATACTCATGCAAAAAATCACTAAGAGTTCTCCTCTTAGGAATTTTTCCTCCTCCTATCCATCTCAAGATAGCTTTGGGAATTTGACTGTGCTGTGCATCATGGAGTGTAGCTGCATGCTCACACTCACCATGTGAAAATCTAGATTCAGCTCTAGATTCAACCTCCTTTGGAGATCCCATCTCCAATCTCATTTTCTTTAGCTCTCCTTGAAAGCTTTGCATAGGTTTTGGAAGAAGATTTGTAAGCTTGTCTTCCTTTATTATTTCACATAATGAAGCTTTCTAGCTTCTGTCCATCTCTCCTTCCTCTAATATCTGGATCTCATAGGCTGAGCCAGAGATCATGCTTTGATACCACTATAATATTCCAAATATGGAACAACTCATGAATCATGCATAAAAAAACGCATTTCTAGAAAAAAATGTAATAAAACAGTAAAATTGATTCTTGGATCCCATAGATTAGTCAATATACATTCTAAATCCAATATTAGAGCTAAAAAAAATCAAACTAGGTGGGTTAAACAAATCTCCCACACCTAGGATTGCCAAAAAGTGCTAAAACCCCAAGATTGCAAAATGCCGGAGCAACTGCTCAAGGGACTGCACAGTATAAGAGAGGGTTTACACATAAAATCATAGTAGAACAATATATCTACTCAAATATTAATGAATAATGCTAAAGTACTGAGATATAGTCTCCTCATACAAAATACAAGAGAACCCGACAAGGGTTTCTTGTCAAATACTCTGCATACAAATGTGATCTTCAGAAAATTAGTGGATAATCACTGCAACACTAAAGCATAAGAGAATATAAGGCTGAATGATGACTGATATGATGCATATCCCTCAAAGTCTTCCTCCCATGAGAGGATGGACCTTTCAATCACAAGGAAACTCAGCAACAGAGTCACCAAACCATGCAATGAACATTGCCTCCAGAATAACGCATTTCCTAGCAGAAACGACACTGGGAATGTATGGGAAATGTGTGTTCTGATACCACAGATCTGAAATAGGCTCTGGATCTCTCCAAACAGATCTCTCAAGTGAAGGAAACCTTCCCCCAATGAGAAACTAGCTCAGAAGCTGAGATTCCAATCCCTTCCACTGCTGCACCCAGCAACACTGCACAATCTCGGGTAAAGATGTGATGATGAAGATGGCTGAAGCTTGGCCTGAAAACCTGATGTGGATTGATGAATTCAAACTCTCCCAATGAGTCTCCTCAAAGGAAAGAGGTGGGATTCCCGCCCTGGAACACCCAGTGCTAAACAACACTGCAGCTTTGATAAGCAGCAAAGCAGCAACAAGTCTTGGCAGACAAGAATAATAAACTAGAACATCCCCCATAATTCTGCCATCCTCTTCCTTATATAAGACATGAGTTTTTTTTCCCTTGGCCCCACTCAATTAGGTTACTTCTAACCCAAGTTACATCTCCCTCCAAAATTGCGTTATTCATCCTTGGATTCCTCCTCCACTAAAACTGCGCTGTTGACTTAGTCAAAGCAGCTTGATTTAACCCTGTTTACACATGGGGGTGTCTTATTGAGCTAGAAAGAGTGTCCCCTTTCACATTTGGAGTGTTTTATTCCTCCTTAGGAGACTTATGGGCTTTTCTTCCCATTTATTAATCGACTAGAGCTGCTGCTAACTCTAATGTTCCATTTAGCTTGGAGGCTGAAATTTTGGAACATTAAAATTTTGGTCAATTTCAACTATTCTCAACATTCTAAACCCATTGGGACAGGTTCCAGATGTAGTAGTGGTGTTCTACAACCATTTTTGTTTCAGGGAATCTTGGAGAGCCATTAGGGCCATTGGGAAAATGGAGCTGTATTGAGTTGTACTTCACTGTTTGAGTTGAACCAAAAACAATTTTCAGCTATTTCCACCTTTTGAACCTAATGGAAGAGGTTTCAAAACTATTTGAAGACTTTCAGAGGCCGAAAACCTTCAGGGAAGTTTGGAGAGCCATTAGGGCCATTGGGGAAATGAAGCTGTATTGAGTTGTACCTCACTGTTTGAGGTGAACCAAAAACCATTTTAAGCTATTTTCCACCTTATAAACCTAATGGAATAGGTTTCAGAACTTTTTGATGACTTCTATATCCTGAAAAGCTTTAGAGAAGTTCAAAGAGCCATCAGGGCCTTGTCGAAGAAGGCACTACAATTGGTAATTTTTCACTGTTTAGTGAATATGGAAAGGAATTTTTAGCATTTTCATGTCTTCTGATTCTGTATTTACAGTCAAATTTTCCTATTGAGACACTTTTAAACTTATATTAGCATTTTGGATCATTTTAATACAAGAGGACAATCCAATTTGGGAGGCTTGGTCCAACAGACATAGCCTAGGAGGGGTGAACTGCTCACCAAATATGTGAGTCATGTTATGCTGAAGTTATTTTGCTGTGTATTTCTGATTTGATATGTTAAATAACAAACTTAATTAACATTCCCTCACACATAAACTCATAAAAAATTACCAAATACACTTTGTTCAACTTGGAAGACATGGAGAATTTTGCACACATTTAATTAAATGGAAATGGATAATTTGCACAACATTTAAAACATTTACAAATACTTCCATTTTCAGATTAGATAGTATCAAAGCGTAGGTTGAGCATTTGTTTTTGTGCAAAAGGTGTAAAAATAGTGTAAAAGATTGACTATTTTATTGGTTTAAAAATGGTTGATTGTATGAGTTTGCTTGAGTTGAAAAGATAGCTGTTGATAGCTAAGTCTTGGAAAGAGTTGTAGACTATTTCCTTACCCCAAAGTACCTCAATATTATCTTTGGACTACAAAAGATATTGGAGTTTGTGTTTTATGGCTGTAAAGACATTTGGTTAAAAGCTTGTCATTTGTTTGAAAGCTTTGAGAACTTTTCTTTGGAAGTTCCTTTTATTAATTTAACCATTTACATAATGTCAACTTCTTTTACAAGTGAAGTTTCCTCCTTCACGAGATTCTTCAATGATGACATGAAGAATGCATTCATTAAGGTGAAGGACATGGTGCAGATTCTAATTGAGGATCAAAGAGAAAGTGTTAAGCTTCAAGCACAATTGTTAGCCATGAAGGAAGAGAAGGAAACAATTCTCCAAATACTGCATGATATGGAGAAACAACTGCTTCAAGCTCAAGAGGCTTTGTCCAAGAACAAGCATGAGGAAGAGGTAAACCATTCCAACTTGTCTTCAATTTCCTCAATTGAAAATTGTGTTGGTTCTTTTGAAAAACATACAAGGGGTATAGGGTCCAAATTAATGGTTAAAATGGGCTATCATGAAGGCAAAGGTTTGGGAAAGTATGCACAAGGCATGGTTGACCCTATTTCGATTGTGGAGCAACCCAATAATGTTGGTCTTGGATATGAGCAGTTTAATGGCAAAGAATCCAAATCCTTGAATTCATGTGATGCAAATTTAAAGAGAACCTTTATTCCAAGTTCTAAAATGCATATATGTCAATTTTTTTTTAAGGATTATTTCCATTGTTTTAAGCCTTCATTGCAGCAAATAGAGGGTAAACATGATGCTTATAGCAAGCATTCAAGTTCAAACAGTTTTCAAGACAAGAACTGTGATGTAAGTCTGAAAAAGAAAGTTGTAGCCTCTATTAGTTCATCGTCTCATGAAGACAAAAAGGATGGACATTCCATGTAGCAAAAGAGGTATAATTATTCACATGATCAATTTGATTATGTTTCAGCAAAAAATGATAATTTTTCTTATTCAAATGAAAGAAAGTTTTGTTGCACATTTTGTGGTGGATTTAGCCATGTTGCTTCAAGATGATGGTTGAAAAAGAAAGCACACAGGAAGCAAAAGAGGAAAAGAAAACTTTCTCAGAAAGTGCTTTAGAGTTGCACATTTTGTCAAAAGAAGGGACATGATGTCTCTCATTGTTGGACCTTGCATCCAACAAGTTGTCCAAGGCACATGCAGCTTGAGGACAAAAAGATTGGCACAAGTGGATCTATGGATTCCATTATCGATGTGAATATTGAAGATTCACATGAAGAAATATTGCAATCGAAAAAGATGCCATGGAGTTGGCTTGGTAGGAAGTGGATTAACTTCTTAATGCAATAAGTCATACTTATTTTGTACATGCAAATTTCAGATTTTGTATGCATGTATTTCAGTTGAAAATTTTGATGCAATATTGCATGTAAAGGCAGTTTCAGTTTGAAGGAATTTCTTTGTTGTTGCAAAATTTCGCCATGGAGGTGTGAAAGATGAATATGATACTCACTTATATTGCAACAATGTCTTTTAGTTCAGCTCTTAGTCACCCACATGTTTTTGGGATGATGTACTTGTTGGTCTTTGAAAAGAAGAGTTGAAGTTGCACATGTACATAGAGGTTGTATATGTAATTAGCGAACTGTATATAGTTCATTGTACATGATACATACATATGTGATTGTAAAGATGTATCTTGTTGTTTATCGACTTGTGTCGATTGTGTCACACATGTTTGTCAACTTGTGTCGATTGTGTGCACCCTTTTTACGTCAATAGTTCTGTCAATTGTATAGCACATTTCATGTCAACTTGTTGTTGATGTCATATGTTGCATGACTTATGCTTGAGTCAAAGGTGTTGTTGATTGTGGATCGATAGATGGATACACCATTGTGCAAAGAATATTACCATATATTTGATGTTACAGGAAGCTGACAATCAATGCTTTGAAGGAGCAAAGAGGTGATCTTCATTTCAAATTTTGCATGAGATTTTTGTTTCAAGATTGATGTGCATTCTTGTGATAGGATTTTACAAGAAGCTTGTAGTCCATTTAAGACTTGATGTTCAGATTACTTCTGCAATTTTCTCGCCAGTAATTTGCTGAGTGAGTGGAATAAAAGCAGATATTGACAAGAGTATAAGCATCAGTGAAGGGAAGAGTGAATTTCTTTCTAGTTGAAGTTCAATTTCATTTGCCATGCAAGGAAAATTTTTGGAAGCTGAAGAGAAGAGGATGTTGTTATTCTCTCATTTTATGTACAATTCAGTTTTAGCATTTCAGTGAGATTTTGGGGTCCAAAAGCTTCTCATTCGGGAGGTGTGGTCAGGAGCTCAAGTCTAAGCTATTAAAAAAGCTCAAAATTAAAAGTGTTCAAAATCACTTGCAACCTAAATGACTAGATAGGCCTTGTAGATACGATCCTGGCACCATGAACGACACTCAAATCCGACATTGTAAGTGAAAGTTATGCAAGTTTGAAGTTTTCAGTAAACTACAAAAAACTGAGTTGACCAAGTTTGACTTTCAAATTTTGAAAAATTAAAAAAATAATATTCCATTCGGGTCAATCCTGTTTTGACAAGTGGCAACTTAGAATTGGATGGTGGTTTGACTTTTTTGAAACAGACCAATCAAAGGGTGCCACGTGGCAAGCCCGGAGGCCGCCACGTGGCCCCAGGCTGAAGAAATGGTGGTCTGGCAAAATATTTTACAGTCGGTAGGATTAGACCCTGGGTTGATGGTCTACCGGCCCAAAGTCCCGACCGGGCGGGCTACACGATGTTTCTTAACACTTATGGCAGTCGTCTTTGTCTTATTCTTTGTATTTGTTTTGGGTGGAGCATAAAAGAGCTAACACCTTAGGGCTAGCCCCCTTCTGATATGACCTCTACACATGACCAAATTCTGAAAATCGAAGGCTTATGCCTGTTGGTTTAAGTTAACTGTCACAAACATTTATATGTGACCACGTCTTCAAGACATTTAATGCCACGGTTGGGATAACCGTAATGTTAACTTTGGCGCCGACGATTTTGTCAGACCTGTCACATGCCATCCAACATTTAATATGATAGTAGCGGTTTTGTCAGATTTGGGGCAGAGTCTGCCATTTCAGGAATCTTGCCAAATTTGTCACCCTGATCTGTAGTTCCTCCACTTTTAGTGGAGTTTTTTAAGTGACATTGGGCAAAATACTATTTTTGCCATAACTTCTCCAATATTGAACCAAATTGGACGAAATTTTGGTCAATTTCGACTATTCTCAGCATTTTGAAGCCATTTGGATAGGTTCCAAAGGTAGTAGAGGTGTTCTACAGCCATTTTTTTCTTCAAGGAAGCTTGGAGAGCCATCAGGGCCATTGGGGAAATGGAGTTGTATTGAGTTGTACCTCATTGTTTGAGGTGAACCAAAAACCATTTTCAGCTATTTTACACCTTTTGAACCTAATGGAAGAGTTTTTAAAACTGTTTGAAGACTTTCAGAGGCCGAAAACCTTCATGGAATTTTGGAGAGCCATCAGGGCCATTGGGGAAATGGAGCTGTATTGAGTTGTACCTCACTGTTTGAGGTGAACCAAAAACCATTTTCAGCTATTTTCCACATTCTAAACCTAATGGGATAGGTTTCAGAACTTTTTTAGGACTTCTACAGCCTAAAAAGCTTTAGAGGAGTTCAAAGAGCCATCAGGGCCTTGTTGAAGAAGGCACTGTAATTGGTAATTTTTCACTATTTAGTGAATATGGAAAGGAATTTTTAGCATTTTCATGTCTTCTGATTCTGTATTTACAGTCAGATTTTCCTATTGAGTCACTTTTAAACTTGTATTAGAATTTTGGAGCATTTTAATACAAGAGGACAAGCTAATTTGGGAGGCTTGATCCAGCAGACGTAGCCCAGGAGGGGTGAACTGCTCACCAAATATCTGAGTCATGTTATGCTGAAGTTATTTTGCTGTGTATTTCTGATTTAATATGTTAAAAAAAAAACTTAATTAACATTCCCTCACACATAAACTCATAAACAATTACCAAATACACTTTTTTTAACTTGAAAGACATGGAGAATTTTGCACACATTTAATTAAATGGAAATGGATACTTTGCACAACATTTACAACATTTACAAATACTTCCATTTTCAGATCATTGACACAACACAGAGAGTCTGGGGTAGGCTCAAGGAGGAGGGAGACAGTCTCCCAATATTAGTATTACCCACTCTCACTAAACATCTTGCGCTGAGAGAAGATGTTTCAGGGATGGATGGCACCATCATGGTGCAAGGGGACCACTCTATGGATTTGGAGAATTAGAAGATACTTCCACATAGGGAGGAATATTCCATATTTGGTAGAGGTTGGTGACCACTCAAGATTACATTGGCCAAACTCAGAAAATTTTTGATGGGTGATAGATTCCCATGGAAGGCTAGCCTCTAAAAAAATCCACCTTCACTAGAGCATGAGCAGTTGTAGGAGGAGTAGTAGAGGCAAGATTGCAGCATCCCGATGTATGACTTTGGCATGGGAGATGTAAAAGAAGAGAGCAGCAACATGACAAGTGCTTTACATGATAGATCAACAATGCTTTCATATCGAGTATTGACCCTTATTAGAGATCCCAGCTGTTAGTGGAATACTTCAAGAATCTATTTTTAATCAGAGTACTTGATGGCCAATTATCAGATGGGAGATATGCAGTGAGAGATGGGGTCATATATTTTCCGAGTAGGATATTCTTGAATAGATCCTCTAAGCTCAAGGATAAACTACTACATGTAGCATATGAGGGCTTTCTCTCCAAACCCACTGGTTTTATAAGAGAATACTGTACTATCCTATAGGAATTCATTTGGGAAGGCTTCGAAGAGGAGATGCACCATCATATGAGGAGATGCATGGATTGTTTGGAGGTTGAGGAGAGACATAAATCTTTGGTAGAGTTATCACAACCACTTCCTTTCTCATTGGGAGTGAGAGGAGGCCCATCTAAGATCCAATTCACTAGCTTGAACAAAGTACATGGTAAAGGTTGCATTTCTATATATCATGATTCACTTACTATGTATTTGTATTTCCTTACCATTCATGTGCAAGACATTTCTCCAAGAGGGAGCACTCTTTCTTATAGAATTCATGGTCTACTTGAGGCCATAAGAAGGGATAATGTTGGCCACTCCCTAGGAGATCTTAGGGAGATGATATCTTATTCAGGGTGTGCTCAATTTGCACCATACATCATACACCTTCTCCAAGCATGTGAGAAGATTGGGGCAGCAAACAAGTGGTTAGGAAGCCACTCATCATGCCATATTATGATGCAGTTAGGAGTAAAACTATGCTGGTTGCACTTGAGGGACCATTTTCCTTCTCTGGTATTACACATGGCAGCTAGTATGACTCATATTATGATCCCGTATGTTGATGATGTCTTTATCATTGTTGGGGGCATGATTGGAGAGATGACACATGGATTGGATGTTCCTATTAGAGATGTGATTCTCCACATTTCTTATGTTTCATACTTCAGGGGGAACATGGGACAATCCATGATTTCTATATTGGACCTCTTGTTTCCTTATGGGATGAGCCATTTGAGTAACTTGAGCATTTGGGAGATGCCTCTCATGAGAATGTGGGAAGAGTTTTTCTATGAATTACCATTTTGGAGGGTGATTCATTTTACATGGATGATAGCTTGGAGATTGGAGCTTCACATGGGAATGAAGGTTCCCTACATTTTTCAGATCTATCCTTGTAGTTGCTTGAGGACAAGCAACATTTGGGAGGGGAGGATTGTAATATTCCTAAATTAGCATGCAGCTAATTGGAATATTAAATTTTGATTTTGCTTACTAGTTAGAGGAATAAGAGGGTAGGGAGACCCATAAATCTCCTTAATAGGAATAAAAACACTCCAAATATGAATGGAGGGCATCAAAAGAGATGGATAAAGCACCCCTATGTGTGAACAAGGGATGAAGCATGTGGACTGGGTCAACTTTGATGAAATCAACAGCTTTGTTATGGAAGTAGTGGACATTCAATGAGGGACAACGCAATTTTGGAGGGAGATCCTTTGCATGGAAGTAGTGCCTTTAATGAGTGGGGCCAAGGGTGAGGAAGCTCACCAAGAATATAAGGAAGGGGATGGCAGCCATTGAGAGCATGTTTTGATTATTATTTTGTCTATGGTCTATATGACTTGTTGCTCTCTTCAAATGTTTAGCTAAGATTGTAGTGTTGTTTAGCACAAGGGTGTTCCTGAGTGGGATTCCCACCTTCATCCTCGGGGGAATTCGAGTGCCTACTCAGGAGAATTTTACTGAGAATTATTCCCACATTCTGGCATTTGGCCAAGCTACAACTTCTTCTACAGTACAGATTCTATTTAGATATGTGTTGAGTTGCAGGGTGCAACAATGGAGGGTTTCTTTGGACCATTTCCAAGCTTTTGTTACAGCGGAGGAAGGTTTATTTCCACTGGGAGATCAGTAAGGAAGGTCCCTGTGCTTCATAACATATTTTGGCATTAGGCCAAGTCACCAACATCCCCTACAATGTAGTTTCAGTCCATGACTGCATTATTTCAGTGAGCAGTTGCAGGGATGAGTTCAGTGCTCTATTTCGAGTGTTTTATTTTCAGTGCAGGGATCAACCCTACACTTGAAGAGTCCATTGGAGGATTCCCCTTCAGATCTACATCAGATTCAGCCAACTCCTTTCATGTGCCTAGTTGTAGAGTTTATTCAACCCTAGGGCTGCATTCCAGCATTTTGATATTTTGTGTATTTTCGAAAACCCTTCCTTGGTTACCTTGGAAAAGTGTGTGGGAGCCTAGATCCCAATTTTTGAGCCATTTTTAAGCATGTATTCTCAGATCCATTTATATATATCTCCTAGCTGCAGTATTAGTCATTAAAACTACGATGTACTTGCTTCAGTATTTTGTGTAGCAGTGTATTTTTGGGTGCTTTTGGGAATTGGAGGCTTCTTTTGCCTATCTTGAGGGACTTGATTCCCAAGATCTTGTACTTATTTATTGTTGTTATACATAATACCATGGATCTATCTTTGTCTCACATATGATGTATTGACATTTTCTGCTATTTTCCATCATTATGTACTATATTGATGCTTTTCTTGTTTGGGAATATTACATGGCAATATTCCAATGTAGATGACTTTCTGAACTATGTACATGCTATTATATAGTTTATGTGCTAAGCATGGGAATACCTCCCTCAAAAATTCATGATCAAGATGAAAAATATCATGATATAATGTATTGTAATATTAATGCAAGTCACCGTCCACTTCAGTTTTGGCTCATCACATCGTATAACATCCCATCCAATTACTATTATTATTATTTTGACTTCATTCTTTAGGGGGCATATGTGATAGGTCAATTTGGGCATCATCCACCAAGACTTGTTCAAACTGGACATCATCCCCAAGACCAACGAAATAGGGTCTATCATCCCCTTATATTTCAGTTTATATATGCCCTAAGAGAAGAACATTTAATTCATGGCTTCTATTGTGAGATTTCCAAGGTTTGAAGTATATGTTATATCACCTATTGACTCACCAACGCAGTCTATAAAGGGAATAACTGTGTTGCAGTGCCAAATCCTCCATTCAAGGGTGCACTGCAGTGCACTTCCCGACACTCAAGGGTGCGTTGGTCACCCAGGAGTGGAATTCTCATTGTTCTGGGAATCTCCACATGGCCAGTGCCTTCTAGAAGAGTCCATATGTGTCAAAATTCGAATCCAAGTGTCCATATAATACCTTTGAACTTGGGAACATGTATTGCCTATTATTAGAAAGTAATTCATTGAGAAATTACCATTAGTTTCCATATAAATTGAGCACTCATCCGAGTGCTAGGGAAGGAAGAATTTTGGTAAAGTTATGTTGTTGGATTCTCATTTTATAAGAGAGTGAAAGTATTGATATGCTGTTGGTATGATGTTGGATGTGATGGGGCTAGAATGAAGCTGGAGCAGGTCGAAAACAAATCGGTCCATTGGTTGTAACTTTCCCCTTCTACTCTTTAATAAAGATTGTTGTTAATTTTCCCATACATATGTCTCCATTTATTGTGAAATGTATTCTTGAATGATATATGTATTCAATATCTAATCGATTTGATTTGAGAAATATAAGTAGATATATGTATATTGCATGTTGTTTGCTGTTCTCTGTTTGTGTTTGTAGGAATCGATCTGGTGATTTTAGTTGGATTGAGAGCGACGACAACAGTGACATAAGGAGAAACGATTGAATCACAAGTAGGCTCCTTTACCATTCTGTATATCTCCTTGTTTTAGATAAAGTGATAGTAATTCTTTCCTCTATTGTTATAAGTGACTAGCACCACACTTAGGGAATTTGGTTTATCCGTAGATCACTATTCCGTATAACACCTAGATTTTTTTATTGTTCACTCTAATTTATTCATGTGTTGGCTCCATTAAAAGCTTGGTCCACACCAAATCATATATATATATACAAGCTTGGCGAATTAAAAGAGACGATCACTCATTGTTATGCAACATTAGTAGAAGTGCCATAGTGGTGAAGTATGAAGGTGTTAATTTTGTCGTTTCATGGTTGAGTTTCAACTTGTAGTTTGGCTTTGGTTCATTGGCACAATGTTGGTTTCACTCATTGGAACAATGTTGGTTGTAGCCCATTGTCTTAGTGTTTGTTTTGATTATTGAATCAATGTTGTTTTCGTTCAATTGGCATGGTTTAGCTCTAGCTCATTAGCACAATATTGGTTCTAACCCATTGGATCAGTGTTTGTTCCTCTCAATTGGCATGATTTGGATCTAGCTCGTTGGTATAGTGTTGGTTCTATACCATTGGCTTAGTGTTTTTTTTTATCATTCGCATAATTTTGGTTCTGGCCCTTTGGCTCAACATTTGTTCCACTCGCTGGCTTAATGTTTTTTTCACTTGATTGGCACAATTTTCCTTTTGCTTGTTAGAACATTGTTGGTTCTAACCTATTGATTCAGTATTGGTTTCGCAGGATTGGCACAATTTGGCACAGTTTGGCTTTGACTCATTGACACTTTTGGTTCCACTTGTCAGCATATTTGGCACCGTTGGTTTTTCCCATTGGCACAATGCTGGTTCCACTTTGGATTTTTGGCACAATTCCATAACTTTGGCACCGTTATGACATTTGTTGATTTTATTGCATAAATATTTAGTTTATGTATATTTGGCGTCATTGGCATAAAAATGGTATGATATATATGAGTTGGTGTCAAATGCGCCCTGGAAAGTTCATTTTTTTGAAAATTTACCTTTTATTTTGTTTTTGGGTGTTTTTGAAGTCCAAACTAATTTATGACAGGGAAAATGGCCAAAATATTGTTATGATCTAATAAGGTGAGCTGAAGAGTCTTAAGGATATATTTCTTATGTTAAGAAGCTATATTTCTCTTGTTGATATGTTTTGGGTCTTATGAGTAGATTTTGTCTTGATGATCAGAATGAGCCTATTGAAGAATATGCTATGGTTGAATATTGGTTAAAAAATCATGATCACACTAATATGAATTTTTTTACAACAGGATACTATTTTTTATGCTTATGGATCTAGTATGAACGATTGTGAAAAATGACCCACTACAAATTGAAGAATGAGGTGGGTTCCTCCATCGAGGTTGGTGCCTCAATTAGGTTGGAGCCTACTGCAATGCGGTTCTTGCATATTTTTGAGGTTGGTTCCTTAATCAAGTTGTAGCCTATAGCAAGTGGATGCTTTCTCATAATTGAGCGTCATTTCCTCCGACAGGTTGGTGCCTGCAAATCTATTTTGGGGGATGACACCTCCAATAGGATGGTGCCTACAAATATATTTTGGGGGTTGGCTCCTCCAACAAGTTGATTCCTACAAACATATTTCAAGGATTGGTGCCTCTAGCAGGTTGATTAAGCAAAGGATGTTTGAATATAACAAAAAAAGGATTTCTCTTGAATATATTAGCGACATGACTCCGGAGTGTGGCAACATTTGACTTAAATGGGATAAGAGGTTATGATGACAAAAATGGTGATCGAATGGGAGGAAAATGGATTTCTAAAACCCGCGGAGGTAAAATGACGAATGAAGGATATCCCCAACTCGACACGAACTGCAGAAAAGTGCCATGTTCAAGAGCAAAAAGCTGCCCAAAAAACACATAAGATGTTCACTTTCGATTTTTCCCATGTTATTTCTAACGGGTACCTCTTTATTTTTGATAGCCAGTGTGAAGAGGATAACATATGCTGAGCATGTAATTTCATTCTTCAAATTAATCCATCCTAGTAAATTTAATGAGCCCTAGGAAGGAGGAACTCGGTCTCGTCATGGTGACAAGTCTTTCATTTTTTAATCTTTAACGAGTCCAAAAAAAGGGTAACTTGGTAACTTTTCATGTTTAAGGAGTTTGAAAAGAAAAAGAAAAGAAAACTCCATCATGTCCCTTTTCGTAAATCGTTTCTCGAATCCAAAAAGATAGAAAACAATACCCGAGAGAACTGTAGAAATTAGCTGAATAAATCACTTATTCAATGAAGATTAACCCGATCATACATCAATTTCGAATTGCATGCATAACACATAACCCTCTTCTACAATTAATTGTCACATGCGGAAATAATATAGAAGTAATCGCACATCAAATCAATCACACATTAACTCAGTATGTATGGGGAAAGCCTATAGCTGAAAACCCCGCAGCTATTGTGTATATTATAATGGAGAAATCATGTAACAATCATAGTACAAAAACTCTTTACAAGCTCTCATGCACTACCTCCCATGCTACACTCTATCAAGCTAGATCTAGCAAATCACTTGCTCCAATCCTTAGCCACTTGATAGCCAACCTTGATTGCGTATTTTAATGCTAGGTGATGGCCTCCTTATATAGACAAACCACCAGCCTAAACTTTGCAATACTCATAGCTTACTCCACCTATCTATGTGTTGCAAATAGCAACAGTATAGTTACAACTGATAGCTAACTCTACCCCTTCATCTATCTCTTTCACTGGTCTTCACTGAACTGATCATGCACTGTAGTGAACTGAAGTGTTCTTGAGTTGACTAATGAGTTAATATTTAGTAAATTAAATATTATTTAATTTACTCCACTCATATCTAATTGATTAGTTAGTTTAACTAATCCCAACTAGTTCAACTAAAACAAACAAAACACAACTCCACTATCTGTCCCGTTAACTCCTCCAAAACTTCTGCCACTGAAGTCTAACTGAAGCCAACCATGCAAGATGCCATCAAACCCTAGGAACCACGTGATTCCTTGTGTCAGTTGCATGAGCCACCTCCATGACTCAAACTGAAGCGCGCCAAGAGAGTAAACTGCTGTTTATAGTCAAAATATTATTAAGGGTAAATAATATTTGACTTCCATATTTTTAGGAGATCAGTCTAAAAATAGCCTGGGTCCTAAAAATTAGGGTCTCATCTATTTTTATCGACATGTCGCATACTTCAAGAATCTCCAAGTAGAATTCCCAAATTATGCTCCGTATGTCTAAAAATAGACATAGTCTAAAAATAGACTTTGCGCCAGAATTTGCCTGCGGGCCCACTTAGTGAAGGCGACTTCATTTCACTAAGCCCCATCATCTTGCTGCATTCTCAACACTCCCTCTCAGCAAGATATGGATTATCTGCAATCCCTATCCTGCCTCTGTGGAATTCGAACTTGCTCCTGGTGAGCGCCTTCGTCAGGATGTCGGCATCCTGATCCTCCGTGGGAACATATGAAAGCATCATGATCCTCCGCCGAACACAATCTCTGATGTGATGGTACCTGATGTCGATATGTTTGGACCTATCATGAAAAACTGGATTAGCCGAGAGCTTGATGCAGCTCTGGTTATCACAGTAGATCACTGTAGGCTCCAAATGCAACCTGAACAAACCGGCGAGGATCTTCCTCATCCAAATAGCCTCGCATGCAGCCAAACTTGCTGCCATGTACTCGGCCTCTGCTGAACTGAGTGCCACGGATCTCTGCTTCCTGCTGTACCAGGAAACTGCTGTCGACCCAATGTTGAAAACTCCTCCAGAAGTGCTCTTCCGGTCTGTTGGGCTCCCTGCCCAATCTGCATCAGTGAAACCAGAAAGTTTCACTCCATCCTCCTGTCTGTACCATAGACCATATCCCGATGTGCCTCTCATATAGCGCAATACATGCTTGCCCGCCTTCCAAAAGAGCTTGGTAGGCTTAACCATAGCTTGCGAAAGATGGTTAACTGCATAGCATATATCGGGTCGAGTATTGACCAAATACATCAACGACCCCACCAACTGTCGATAGACAGTGGCATCCACTACCTCCTCCGAAGTAGCATCTCCCTTCCTCCAACCTCCAGGAAGAGGGGTATCAACAGGCTTGCAGCCTTGCATGTTGAACCTCTCCAGAATCTCCCGGGCATACTTGCCCCGAGAAACAAACAGTCCTCCACTGCGCTGCCAAATCTCCAATCCCAGGAAATAATGAAGGATGCCCAGGTCCTTCATCTCAAACACTCGTGCAAGATCCTCCTTGCATGAAAGTATCAACTGCTCGTCGCCAGTCAAAATCAGATCATCTACATACAGTACGATGATCAACAGCTTCCCCTCCACCACAATCTGGTACAGGTTTGGATCCGCCTCACTCTTGGAGAATCCAAGCCCTGTGAAGTAGCTGTCTATCCGAGTGTACCAAGCACGAGGTGCTTGCTTCAGCCCATACAGTGCTCTCTTGAGTCGGCACACATGCGACTCACTGCTGAAGATCTCAAAACCTTCAGGCTGCTCTATGTACACCTCTTCCTCAATAACTCCATTGAGGAACGCAGTCTTCACATCCATCTGATGAATGTGCCACCCCATCTGCGCCGAGAGAGCAAGGATCGTCCGTATGGAAGAGTACCTTGCGACAGGTGCAAAAGTCTCCTCATAGTCAATCCCCTCGATCTGTGAGAAGCCACGGGCGACAAATCTCGCCTTGTACCTCTCCACACTCCCGTCAGCTGCCTGCTTCACCTTGTAGATCCATCGCGAACCTACAACTGATTTCCCAACCGGTCTTGGGACAATCTCCCATGCACTGTTCCTGATGATCGAATCATATTCCTTCATTTGCTGGCATCAACCCATGCGGGTTCCTCCACAAACGCCTTCCCTCAAAAGAGGATGGCTCTGTCACAACACATTGACTCATAAGAGCCATGTATCCAAGCAGTAATGATCCTGATCGGTCTCTCGTTCGCCGTGGCCGAGGTAGTCCTACAACCTTCGCATCCCGAGCGCCGTCCCTTAAAGATGATGCGCTCGATGGTGGATGATACCGCCTGGGTGGTTTCTTCCACCTCCTTAACCTCCTCTTGTGGCTGATCCACATCCGGAAGCTCCTCCTTAGGAACTAACAGCTCCTCATCTGCATGCAAGTGTAGCTCCCTCTCAAGCGAACACTGCATGGCTTTCTCCTCCCGGAATTTTATATCCCGTCGCACAACAGTCTTGCGACTGTCTGGCACATACACCCGATAGTTGTGAGGTGTATCAGTGTACCCCACAAATATTCCAACTTCAGCAGTTGGATCCAGCTTCCTTCTTGCATCCTTCGTCACATGCATGTAGACAGGAGGTCCGAAAATCCGCAAATGGGAAATATCAGGCCTCTTGCCAGAATAAGCCTCCTCTGGTGTACTCATGCCAAGAACCTTGTGAGGACAACGGTTCTGCACATACACCGCTGTATTGCATGCCTCAGCCCACAAGTGAAGGGGTAGGCCCTGATCATGCAACATCGCCCGTGCAGCACCCACGATCGTTCTGTTCTTCCGCTCAGCCACCCCGTTCTGCTGTGGGTTATGGGGTGCGATGAGCTCTCTCCGAATCCCTTCTGCACTGCAGAACTCCTTGAATTCAGCCGAGATGAATTCACCACCGTTATCACTCCTTAGAGCAATCACCTTCTTCCCTGACTCCTTCTCGACCAGTGCTTTAAACTCATAGAACTTCGCGAATGTATCGCTCTTCTTCTGCATGAAGAAGATCCAGCACTTTCGAGAGAAATCATCAACAAAGATCACATAATAATTGTGCTTTGCTGTCGAAGCAACTGAGAAAGGACCACACACGTCTGTGTGAACTCTCTCAAGGATCGTCGTGGCGCGACTATCCTTCTCCTGAAAGGTGGCTTTCACATACTTCCCTAAAGTACACCCCTTGCACTGATCTGACTGCGCAAGGGTGCCCTTAGGAAGTCCAGTAGAAATCTGCTGCAGAATCTTCAAAGCCCCATGGTGAAGATGGCCCAATCTCCTGTGCCATAGTTCGCCCTCATCATCCCGGCTCACCACATCTCCAGCCTTGCATGCCATAGCTGCGCAGTCATCTACCTGCAACTGATAAAGGTTCCGAGTTCGAACCCCTATCTTCCGGGTCTCTCCAGTAGTCTTACTGCGCAGGAAGGCTTTTCCTTCGCTGAAGACCACATCATACCCCTTATCCTCCAACATCTCTACTGAAATCAGGTTCTTCTTCAATCCAGGTACATGCATGACATCCCTCAATACAAAGTGTTTACCAGACTCCCTCTGAAAGGATATGGTACCGATACCAGTCGCACTGTATCTACCATCATCGCCCATCTCAATGTGCACACCCAAATCTTTGTCCTCCAGATCTGAGAACAAATCCCGATCTCCCGTCATATGAAATGATGCACCGCTGTCCAAGAACCACACCGATCCCATCACACTTGAAACCAAGCATGCGATCAGTGAAACTTTGACAGTCACCCCCACACTTCCCAGTTCATCTATGCTCTGAGTGAACTTCGTGAGGTATTTGGCGATACTGTCGCCCTTCTCCATCTTGATGTTCCTGAGCTTATCTTTGAGCGCCAGCTTCCTTTGGTCGCTCTTACTCTGGAATAGATCCGTCAAAGCTTTCCACATTAAATATGGAGTAGCCTTTCCATGCAGGGTGGATACAATATGATCCTTGACGCCCTCCAACAGGATCCTTCGACATTTCGCGATCTTCTTTTGCCATGCATCGACCAAAGCTGCATCAGTGGGCTTTGGGACATCCACATCCACGAACTCCTTCAGACCATTATCTTCTAACACTGCTTCCATTCAATCCTTCCATGCAACATAGTTCGAACTGCCTTCAAGAGCATATTCGAGTCGCAAACCATTGAAAGAAGACATCTTTCAACACCGGCACCAAGAAAAACAACCTTCTGCAAAATTCGAATTCCAAACTCCAAGCTCTATCGCTTCCGATCTATACTTGAAAACAAATTATTTCCAAATCAGAGATTGACTGCAAAGGGCATTCACCAGATCTTTCACCTTACAAAGTAGGATGAATATTCCGGAGGCTACCTGGCCCGCATGCAGACTCTGTCCGAGGAAATAAGTTTGCAATCACCGTAATAGATCTCGACAATTAATCTCGCTCCGATACCATGTAGAAATTAGCTGAATAAATCACTTATTCACTGAAGATTAACCTGGTCATATATCAATTTCGAATTGCATACATAACACATAACCTTCTTCTACAATTAATTGTCACATGCGGAAATAACATAGAAGCAATCGCACATCAAATCAATCACACATTAACTCAGTATGTATGGGAAAGCCTATAGCTGAAAACCCCCCAGCTATTGTGTATATTATAATGGAGAAATCATGTAACAATCATAGTACAAAAAACTCTTCACAAGCTCTCATGCACTACCTCCCATGCTACACACTATCAAGCTAGATCTAGCAAATCACTTGCTCCAATCCTTAGCCACTTGATAGCCAACCTTGATTGCGTATTTTAATGCTAGGTGATGGCCTCCTTATATAGATAAACCACCAGCCTAAACTTTGCAATACTCATAGCTTACTCCACCTATCTATGTGTTGCAAATAGCAACAGTATAGTTACAACTGATAGCTTTACTCACCCTTTCATCTATCTCTTTCACTGGTCTCCACTAAACTGATCATGCACTGTAGTGAACTGAAGTGTTCTTGAGTTGACTAATGAGTTAATATTTAGTAAATTAAATATTATTTAATTTACTCCACTCATATCTAATTGATTAGTTAGTTTAACTAATCCCAACTAGTTCAACAAAAATAAATAGAACATAACTCCACTACTTGTCCCGTTAACTCCTCCAAAACTTCTGCCACTGAAGTCTAACTGAAGTAAACCATGCAAGATGCCATCAAACCCTAGGAACCACGTGATTCCTTGTGTCAGTTGCATGAGCCACCTCCATGACTCAAACCGAAGTGCGCCAAGAGAGTAAACTGCTGTTTATAGTCAAAATATTATTAAGGGTAAATAATATTTGACTTCCATATTTTTAGGAGATCAGTCTAAAAATAGCCTGGGTCCTAAAAATTAAGGTCTCATCTATTTTTACCGACATGTCGCATACTTCAAGAATCTCCAAGTAGAATTCCCAAATTATGCTCCGTATGTCTAAAAATAGACATAGTCTAAAAATAGACTTTGCGCCAGAATTTGCCTGCGGGCCCACTTAGTGAAGGCGACTTCATTTCACTAAGCTTCATCATCTTGCTGCATTCTCAACAAGAACAACTTGACCATGTTTGATTAAGGTATTCATTTTTCAAAAATAGTGAATCCTAGCCCAACAAAGGGGTAAAAGTATACTAAGACTACATAAATTCATTTAATTTAATGAGTTCGAAATGACAAGTACTCGGAAATATTTTCATTTTTCAAGAGTCAGAAAAGAGCTGAAAGTTAACTCCAGATGGGTTCCTTTTTCATTTTTTTTTATCGAGTTCGAAAAAGAGATAAAAAAAGATCGTTTGCATCAGAAATAATCACCAATATTGTAAACATCCTGTTACTGCACAAAAAATGAAAAAAATCACTGGTATTGAGGAAAAATAATAAAATAATGGTGAAAATATCTTCAAAATTCTATAAATATACAAAAAGTAAACTCATTTTCACCTTTCTATTTTGAGCAAATTGTAGAAGTGCATTTTACCCCTTTTTCCTCTGAACTTCAGATTAGTGGCACAACTGATCCAGGACACCATTTAGTGATCCGTCAGCTACAGGTAAGAGCTCAAACTCTTCTCTTTCTTTTAATTTCATTTTTTAGTTGTTTAGCGTAGAAATTTAGAGATGGGAGGAGGATTTAAAATTTCAAAATCGCTTGTGGTTAGTGCGGGTTCGAGCTAACAGACCCGCGCTGGTCATGCTTATCCCATTAGAGAAGTGTGCTGCCAGCACCTAATTAATTAGGACAGTCACACTGGCCATGTGAAAGAATTTTAAATGAGAAATTCACCCATTTCCAATGGATTATTTCAAAAACTACTCTGATGAAAGCTCCTAAAATGTCAATTAAACATGTTTTTCAGGTGATTTTTGTGGAAATGGTCATTGAATGGAAAGAAGGAGGCCACGAGGTGGAAGACCAAAAAGCACTCCAAGACCCAAATTGCGTAAATGAATTGCATAATTGCGGACTGCTGAAATTTTTCCAAACATCAGGGCTGAGAGCTCAGTTGGAGCTACTTCAATATTTGATTATATTGTGGAAAATAGAGCGCCAAATAGTCTAATTGGAGACCAAGAACTGGAATTATATGTCATGGAAATCTACTTCGTTACATGATTACCTAGGAGAGGGGAGAGAATCCAACTCTCTGAAGCTTGCGCTAGAGGTGAGAGTACCAGTACGCTCATTCAAAGCCACTGTCCTAGGCCTAAGAAGACTAAGAGTGGGAAGATAGAGATATCCTCTATCATTTTTCTTCCCTTGCACATGATATTACATTGCATCACTCAAGTGGCTAAAGCCCAGGTGTTGCATGAGGCAAAGAAATCACACCAAAATTCTAATCAAAGCACACTAATGAATAAAACACTAATGTACAAAGCATCACACTCATGATCAAGCATAATAATTCTTCAGATGAAGTTCAAAAATAAACTCAGATGACTGATTTCTGTCATGATTAGTAGAAATATACCCATAATTCTACCATTGATATTGCGTGTAGGCATTACCTCAACCAATATTGTGAGAAATTTCACAACAGAAGTGAAGTGCCCATGCCCCCTAGCTGAGTAAGGGTTACAAAGCATGGAAATAATTCCCCAGTGGGAAATTGACCAAACGGTAAGAACATGGTCAAAGGGAGTGGGAGGGTCACGCTTTTTGGGGAAAGTAGTGTAAATCTTGAGCTCATGGGGAGAACAAGAAACCCAGAAAAATACTTTCTCGAACACCCAGAGATGCTGATTGGAATGGTTGGAGAAATATTTCCCATGTTCCCTTTAGAAAACACTTCATCAATCAAAATGGGATTTTGAAATGGGCCAATTAGTATAGACAAAGCATGTGATTCCAGATAGGCAGATATTTCACCTAGGTTCGGGATAAATGAGGAACGATGATGTCCATCATCCCATGGGGTTTCTTCAAGAGACATTACCTTCATGATACTTTTTTCGGTGGGGAAATCTCATTCAAAGGATCATTGGAGTCTCAAGAACCAAAGCAGGGAGACTTCACGTAAGTGTGTAGAGAGGAAACCAATTGGTCATTGGTTTCAGATGCAACCTCAGAAACCATAAGAATACACTGATACATTTGTTCAGCACGGCTCAAAGGCATAACGTCACCAAAGCTTTCAAGCTGGTCGGGACTGGGAACAATCCATGGATCGTGATCAGATGATATCATATTGATAGTGGTGACATTTGGAGGTGGGAGTGGAAAAATTCCCATAAGAGACGAGTCTTTGAATAGACCCGACCCAATTTTCTCATAGGGAATAGTGGTATCCCAACATATGGAATTTTTCCTGTTGAAGAATCAGAGGAAAAAAAAAAGCTGACTGATTAATAGTCACAATTTTTCCTTGATGATGAAAGCGGAGGATATGGAAAAGGCTGGAGACCATGCAAACCATGGCATGAGTCCAACTGCATCCAAGAAGGAGTTTATAATTCAAGTTGGCATCTACCACCTTAACTTCTAAATTCACCATCTTTCCTTCTAATAGGATGCACAAAGTTTTGATAATATCATATGATTGAGAACCTTTACCATCGAAATCTTCCAAAGTGTTCAGGTACTGGCTCAATGGAGGAGAGTCGATGGCTTTCCAACAAGTGATAGACATGATGCAGGTCGAAGTGCCTTGTAATATCCCAAAATGGGGAAGCAACAATATTTGAACATAATAATGAAAGAGTAGTGATACATCAACACATAAAATGTAAGAAGATCCAAATATCCATCATATTAAGATCATAGCAGAAAATGTATACAAATCCTTGAGGAAATAGTCATCAAGCCAGGCAAAACAAGCCTCAAGAGAACATATACATGGAAAATGAAGATCACTGCTACACAAAAAATACCCAAGGCTATGACAACGTAGTTTTATTAGAGATAACTGTTGTTGAGAAGTGTCAGTACAAAAATATACAAATATAGGGCCCACACAATGTTGGGAGTGAATATCTAGACTCGCAAGCTCAATTTCAAGACAATCCTGAAAGGATTTCCTGAAAAATGCAAAAAGTGCAAAATGACGGAGTTGCAGTCCTAGGACTACATAGCAGCTGCAACTCTGGAACTGGATGGAGATCACTGAAGATGATGCATAAGCTGAATAAACCTCCTCCAATGGATCTTCCAAGTGAAAGGCTGATCCTAACACTGAAGATCTCACCCTCCAAACAAACACTGCAACCCCTCACTGCAAATGGTCACAGAAATAACGAAATCAAGGAGAGGGACTGCGCTGTAGGAGATAGAAAATAGGTTGGCCAAGTTCCAAGATCTACAATAAGCTCCATAATATTCCTCACTGATTTCCCAAAGGAAAGAAAGCTTCCTCCTCTGAAAAACAAGCTCTGGAAGTGGTGTGGTGAACCCTCCACTGCAACACCCTGCAACACAACCCAGCTCTAAACAGAAACTGCGTTGTAGCTGAAGGAGGTAGCTTGGTCTCAAGCCTGGATGTGGAGAAAAGAAGTGAAAACTACCTCAAGAGGCCTCTCAAGAAAGGAGAAGGAATTCCTAAACATGAATGCCTTGTGCTAAACAACACATCAATCTCAACTAAATAGTTGAAGAAAGCACAAAGTCATATAGACCATAAATCAATAATAAATAACATATCTTGCTATGGCTGCCTTGCCCTCCTTTTATACAAATGGAAGCCCTCTCACATTGGGTCCCACTCATTAGGGTTTCCTCCACCAAGGAATCTTCCTCCCACTATCTCCGCGTTGTCTTCATGGATGATCTCCACCTTCCATTCCAGCGCTGTTGACTTGGTTAAACTTGACCTTGTCCGCATGCAAATGCCCCTTTTTACACACGAGGGTGTGAAATCTAGCTCTTGTGACTATCCCTTTTCACATTACGAGGGATTTTATTCTTATTTCTAAAATGTATGGGCATCTTTACCCATTTATTCATCTTTTAAATGTAAACAACAAAAATCAATATTCCAATTAGCTGCATGCTAATTTTGGAATATTACACGCCTTCATCAACAACATATCTATGAATGGTTTTCCCCATCATGGTAAATTGAATTAGAAAATATACTTGAGATGGGAGACGAGGAATGAAGTTCTTAAGATCACAAGTAATGAGATTGGAGTCTATAGGACCAATCTCGCCAATAGCAGACAATAGTGCCTTCTATTATGATGGACACAACTGAAGGAATTCCAAAGATGACATCGTCGAAGGTGCTTGAGCTAGATCCTCTACAATATTGTAATGTTGTGCAACTCTTACATTTAGATTGTAAGACGATTTCTTAAAAACACCTTTAGGGGGTGGTCGAGCGATGGACTCATTACTAGGTCTCTCGATCTGGAGAGAACCAAAAATAAGAGGTGTGGAAGAGGAAGGGTGATTTGTGACTTCCGGGTCCATAGGAGCTTTGGATGGAATGGTGTAGTCTTTCGATCTCATGGTAATAGAGATAGGTACCATGCCAAGCATGAAAACTTGGGAGTTTCCAGATGATTGGGCTTGATCTACCATTTGCGTCTTTTGAGAAGGGAAAGGCTCTTTTAAGACAGTCAGAATCTCGGGTGCGTCCTTCAGAAGATGGGAAACTTTGAAATGTTGAGGAAAATCCTTGGTGTAATGATCATCATCACATATTAGACAAGGGTATTTGGGCTAGCGCGTTGAAGAATCATCAACATATGAATTTTTCAAATCCTCTTTAGGGTTATCATATTTGGATTTTCCTTTACCCTTTTTCTTTCCTTTCGAGGATTTTTCTGCTATGGTAGATTGGACAACATTTACCTCAGAGGTTTTACCATGATTCTTCTGGTCACTGGAAGAAGTGGAGGGTGCAGTGACAGTAGTGGACTTAGAATTCAAGGAAGCTTTGGGTGTAATACTATCAACATGGGCCATTGCCCCAATAATTCCATCAAACAGAGGCTTAGTAGGAGACTGAGATGATGTCGGATCAGTTGAAGGTCGCGGTGCATCAGACAAGAGCTTGTATAGTGTTCCAGACTGGGAATAAACCAAATCTAGGTATTGAGCTCTATCAATGAATTCCTCTTCTGTGACACATCCACCCATGGAAATATCTTTAGCAATATTTGGAACAAATTATTTCATAAACCATTCATTCATCAACTAATTGAGGATCTCAAATATTATGAGGCGACGTCGATGCCACCATTCGTGAATGTGATCCGAAATGTGAGTAGCAGTTGACTGTTGCAATGAGGTGAGAAGGTGGGTGCCAGTTTCATACCAGACAGGTAATTGGAAGTGAGTAAGGAAAGCCATAGCCAAGGGGTTAAAATAAAAGAAACTTACCTCGAGGGAGTTCAATATACCATTTGGCCACAGTATTGGTCAAAGTGCATTGGAAAATATGAAGACGAATTGAATCTTTGACCCAAGAGTTAGAAGAGCACCATAAGTAGTACGTCATGACATGGGTTTGGGGGTCTTCCCCATAATTTCCTTCATGTTTAGGAAAATATCCTAGGATTTTGGTTGGAACTGGAAACCAATGCAACTGATGTTGGATGGGGTCATTTTTAAGCTTTGACACATCCGGTAGTTCCAACGTAGCCAAACATCGCAAGGGAGGATGATGAGGAGAAAATGGTCAGGGGTTCCAACCTAGTTGATACATATTTCCCCCCCAATATGAAAATTTTTGACCTGGATACATATACTGCCTCCATTGCTGGTAAGGACCTTGTTGCAGTTGATGCTGAATGTAGAGACCTTGCTGGGGCTATTGATAAGACTCCTGCTAGATTTGGAGTTGTGGACCTTGCTAGATATAAGTTCCAATGTGAGGTCCTTGCTGAACATGAGGTCTAGCTTGTGGTCCCTACTAAACATGGGGTCTAGCCTGTGGTCCTTCCTAAACATAGGGTCCAGCCTGAGGTCCTCGTTGGGCCTACTGGTATCGAGGGATTTACTGATATTGAGCACTAGACTAAGGCCCAAGCTGGGGTTTTTGGTACTGACCTTGAGCAAGTGGTTGGTACTGAGTACAAGATTGATTGGGGTGAGGACCATATTGAACCCGAGGGAGATTTAGACTAGTTTGGGTTTGAAGACCAAACTGAGGGTTAGTCGCAACAACACCTATGGGAAGCTGGGGATGTTGGACATACTGCTAAGAGATTTTTGGTTTAGGTACATAATGATACTCTATCTTCTGTTGTTGAACATATTGATGAGGGATGTTGGGTTGTTGAATAAATGAATATGGTATGTTTAGTTGTTGGAGAGGTTGTTAAAACCGAGAATACTAAACGTGGGGCTATTGATGGACAAATGCGGTTGACGTAGGTTGACCACTTGAAGGAGAAGTTCCTATGACAGTGTTTGTCGGTTGTGAAAGCAATGTTCCACTTAGACTAGCATTAGGTTGTCCCATCCCCGAAACAGGTCTAGAGCACAGTGCCCCCCCACCTGAGAGGGGAGATACATAAAGAGGATTAGATTTCTCCCCAGGCATAGGCGAAATCATAGATTGTATACTCAATGGTGGAACCGTAGTAATCATAGATGACAAGATGATCCGAATGGAAAATGGAATCAACCCATGGTATTCATCTACCCATGTTATCCATCCACTCATGGAATTTATCCATGGTATTGTCAATGGCATCAACCCATGGTATTCATCCACCCATGATATTTTTTCGCCCATGGTATTGTAAGTGACCCATGGTATGTATCCACCCATGGTATTCATCCACACATGGGATTTACCCATGGTATTGTAAGTGGTATCTACCCATGGTATTGGCCTATGGTATCTACACATGGTATTGTAACTCAAAAAAGGATATAAATAACAAGCCTCAGTTTGTAAAAGGGGAGATTGTCCGCCACAATGTAGCTTCTACAATTATTCTCTGTTCTAATAAAACAAGTTTCTTTGTGGTTTTATTTTCTTTGTGTTCTCTCTTTTTTTCTGGCATTCTAATTTTGCAGATCTTGTGAGATCCATTTCAAATTTTTAGATCTTGGGGGCCTCCCCTCAAGATCTGGATCACAAGAAGTGGGTATAGGATCCTATCAAAATAATCATCTGACCAATAGTGACTGTAGGTCAAACAACAACTTGAGATGTGGTAGCCACATTCAAGATGTATGGGCCGAAATATGGTGGGATGCCCATTGACCAAACGTGATCCAAAAATAGAGATGTTGCTCCAGAAGCTCCTGAAACGAGGCTTCCCAAAGAGGTATACCCATGTGGAAGTGAAGATGCAACTTGAATAAATGGTATTTCGGTTCCACTTCATGAATCTTGAGGTGTGGGGCCGAAAATTTCACCTTCAGGAGGAAACAAAAATGAAGTGACTTCCAGAATGTAGGTGCCAATGGTTTCCTATATATTAATCTGAGGAGCACTAACGAATGGGACATCATTAGCATTGGATGCCATTTGATCAGGAAATAACTGACAAACAGTAGAGCGAGATGCTACTAGAGAAGCAAAAATGGGAACGTCGGGTTGATTGAAAGGACTATAAGCTTGTTGAGGCGAGACCACAACCAGATCAAAGAGAAGATTCTTAGGAAAGATTGTAAATTTTGCAGACGGTTTAGGGCTTTCCATCTCAAAATCTTATGATGTTATCCAAGGAGAATCGTTAGGTGGTGGTCGAGATGAAATGGGTTGTACACTTACAAAAATCCCGAGTTTGACACCTTGAGCTTCAAGTGGTCCAACTGGAAACTGGGGGAACTCAATAGGAGGATCTTGATATCCTTTGGAGGAGGGATGAGGTGAATCCAATTATTTAGCCATGATGACATTTCAAGACAAGATCAAGGAAGGAAGAGGTGAAGTTATTAAAATTTGCAATTTACCAAGTGATGATGAGGCTAGAGAAATGCACATGTATGATGTTTTCGTGGGAAGTTATTTTTAGAATTAAACAAAAAATAAATAAAAAATGGGTGTACTAGGCATAAATGTTTACCAAGAATCCATGAATTTCAGAATATCTCCTGGCGAACCAAGAAGTATGGGCACACAATCTCCCCGAATGCTATGTTCGGTGTATCATGTTTACAAGGCAGCCGACTCAGTTACCTATGGAAAGCTTGAAACCTAATGGTGTCTCCCAAAATATACGTGATGTTTCGTGGGAGTCCAGTCTGTAGTAGTGCTGCCTAATGCGTATTCATTTGATGAGAGCACCCCAAATATACTTATCATACATCAATATACTTCCTTACGTGGGATGAGATATCACCCCCAGATTGCAACGCAAACTATTAGACACAAATCCTACATTTAACGATGCCGTAACACGTCTCTAGCCCAGACTTCTAAATTTTCTCGTTAGTTCCAAATGTTCCTTAAGGTAAATTAGGTAAATTTAAAGTTGATATTGAGTTAATTTTTAGTTTTTTGGCTCAAAATCGATGTCACTTGAATCCTACAATGCAGGCTAAATGCAAAAATAAAATCTTTCCATTTTAATGAAGTCTAAACTATTGATGGAAGGGGCACAAACAAAATTGAAATCAATGCAGAAAACAACGATGCCCCCCCTGTTATGTGGAATTATGAACTATGGATAAATCATTCTTCCCTAGACAGGTGCTAATATAGAACAACAGGTCAAAGACTTTACAACTACCTTTCCTAATTGTAAATAGACACATATAATGAAATAAGGAACCTACTTGGGATCCAAGCACTTCTGAAGTTTCCTTCTGTCACTTTTGCTATAGCTTCAAATTCCAGCCAGCTGTGCAAAATATTTCCTGCAAGAATGAACACTAAACAACAAGAGATAACAAAAATATAGACGTCTATTCAAGTTATTTAGCTAAATCAATAAAGCATAGACCATATACATAAACTAAGAAATCATGATATTGAAATCAAGGCTTATACAAATGCATATAGGGAAAAATAAGCAATAATATTTATTGATGATAGAAGGGGAGGTTACAACCCAGTGATTGATTCAGTGTCACCATATCCAACAACATCCCAGCCTCATCACAATGCAGATATCTCCAACAATCTGTCACTCAAATCAATCTCCTCAATGGAAATTCCACCAACATTTCTCTACACAAATTCTTCCTTATCAGACACTAAGATCTATGCTCAATTTATAGAGGAGCTGTCTTCCCCTGTCACAGTACATGGAAAATCCTAGTAAAGAACACTGTCAAAGAGAGGGAAATGTGGGTGCTTCTTGACTTGAGAGGCAAGAATAGTTGTATCATCAGCAATAAGAGTAGTGAATTTGTTTATGGATATGTAGATTCTGATTTTGCAGGTGATTTAAATAAGAGAAGATCAACTTCAGGGTACGTCTTTACTCTTGCAGGTGGAGCTATCAGCCGGATGTCAAAACTACAGAATATTGTTGCTTTATCCACTACTGAAGCAGAATACATTGCTGCTTCGCATGCTTGCAAAGAGGCGGTTTGGTTGAAAGGTTTGCTTGGTGAATTTGGTAGGTTGCAGGACAACATCAGGTTACTTTGTGATAGTCAAAGTGCAATACATTTGGCTAAGAATCCGGCTTATCATAGTAAATCAAAGCATATTCCAATTAAGTACCATTTTGTAAGACAGGTTATTACTGAAAGGGGAGTCTCTCTTGAAAAGGTGCATACAAAGGAGAATTGTGCAGACATGTTCACGAAACCAGTTTTGTTGGAGAAGCTGCATTGGTGTTTGGCTTCTCTTGGCTTGCAGAAAAGATAAAATAATAAAGAACAGGGCATCAGGCTAATTGTTGTCAAGGTGGAGATTGTTGAGATTTTATGTTCTAAATAAAATAGGAAAAATCTCAGTAGGTGACAAAAATTAGGAATTAGTTCCTAGATTAGCTCCAGTTTGTTGGGAGGGAGTTAATGCATCCTAAATTTGTGTTGAGAGGATTTATGAGGCAGTTTGATTCTCTTTGCTATATAACAGGTATCCATACGGATTGTTTGCAATGGAGTGAGGGTGTGTGAATTATGTAATCTCCTGTTTGAATAATAAAGATTGCCAATGCCCTGTTGTGTGGACGTAGCCCAGGAGGTTTGGGTGAACCACGGTAAAACCTTTGTTTTTGTGTGCATGATTAAGTTTGTTGTTGTTGTGTTTATTCATTTTGCTGCGCACTGTCCAACAATTGGTATCGGAGCTTTCTGTTGGAGGTGGAGGGCGTACTGGAGGTAGAGGTTTGTTTTTTGCATTGGCGCTGCGTGGAGGAGCGTATTGATTGAAAGCGTTGTGTGTAACAAAGTGCTGTGTGTTGCTGTCGCATGAAGGAGGCGACAAGCTCGGGTGACCAGGGGCTCAGGAGCGCTGGACTGCAAGTGCAATTAGCGGCTGTCGTTGTTATTTTTCCTTAGTGGAAACTTATGCTCCTCCGCAGCACAATTATGGAATTTTGCAGCTTGAGCCATTGTCGTTCCGGCTAAGCTGTGCGTCAAACGTAGGAGTACCGAATCCAATTCCTGAATGTCGAGATCCATGGAGGCTATGGTAAGCTTCCTGATTCATGCCACTGTGAGGAGATTATTCTTCTTTGCTGTTACAGCTCGGTAGCCGCGTGAGGAGGCGTGCTTGAATACAGAACAGTTTTGCAGCAAGAGTGCAGGTCGGACCTTTGAACGCCTTTTATAAATCTGACAGCGTATGCCATTTTTTTGAACCATGTGCGTTGAACAGCGTTGAATTTTAAGTCGTTCTGCAGTCTTTATACCACTGGTTTTATTCCTTTGAACAAAAGAAACAAATCGATTTGAAGGTTCATTCAAAACGTTTTTCATTGCAAATGTTTTAAAAGAAAAAACATAACACAAATCGATTGTATTTAAAAAATCGATTTATTATATGCCTGTTAGAAAAATCGAATGGTATTTTTTTTTTAAAGTGCATATGGCATATGTCAAATCGATAGTGGTATAATATTGATTTAAAATAGGGTTTGGTATTTAAAAGTGTATTATATTGAAAAAAAACGGCTGGCACTTTATTGTTTGAAGTGAAAGGCATTTTTTAAAGGCAAAGGTCAAGGATAATTTTTTTTAAAAAAGGCAGTGAGAGGCACTTAAAGGAAGGCAAGGGCAATTTTTTTTTTAAAGGCATTTTTTAATTAAAAGGGCATTCTTTATTTGAAAATTGGTTCTGGAGATTACTGTGTTTTTTGCTGAAACAAGATGGCGAAAACTCAAAATGCCCGGTTTGAAATTGAGAAGTTCAATGGCAAAAACAATTTCGAGATCTGGAAGCTAAAGATGCACGATCTGCTGGTTCAACAAGGTGTGGCGAAAGCACTGTTGGGGAGGAGCAAAAGGCCTTCTTCCATGACGGAGGATGAATGGGATGAGTTGGATAACAGAGCTCTGAGCGCAATTCGGTTATGTCTGGCAGATGACGTTCTGTTCAACATTGTGTCAGAGAAGACCGCCGCAGGCTTGTGGATAAAGCTTGAAAAGCTCTACATGACGAAATCCTTGACAAATCGGATTCTCCTAAAGCGGCAGCTATACAGTTTGCGGATGAAGGAAGGTACCTCGGTTACTGACCATCTGAATGTTTTCAATACTCTATTGGTACAATTACAAAGTCTAGATGTAAAATTTGATTCATAGGATAAGGCAATAACTCTATTGTGTACATTGCCTGAATCGTGGGATCACTTTGTTACTTCCATAAGCTTCAGTAATGCAGCTGTCCTTGAGTTTGACGATGTGGTTGGAGCCATGTTGTATGAGGAGACGAGGAAGAAGTCGAATGCTGACACCTCTACATCAGAGGCAATGATGGCTAGAGGTCGTTCTAGAGAAAGACGCTCAGGTAAGCGCAGCGATTCACGTTCAAAGTCGAAAGGGAAGAAGAGCAAAGTGAAGTGCTGGTTTTGTGGCAAATCGGGGCACTTGAAGAAAGACTGCTGGAAGAGACAGCAAACAGAGAAGAAAGGAGACTCTTCGACAGAGAAGAAGGAGGCAAATGCGACAGATACAGGTTCAGCATCTGGTTCAGGTATGAGCGACGAAGTATTGTCTGTTAATATGTCAAATCATGATCAACATTGGTTGTTAGATTCCGGTGCATCAAACCACATGTGTATTCATAGAGAGTGGTTTAAGACATATAGATCAGTTAATGATGGAGTCATGTACATGGGTAATGATGTCACATCTAATATTGTTGGGATAGGAAGTATACAACTGCAAATGTTTGATGGCACAACTAGAATATTAACAGATGTGAGACATGTTCCAGACTTAAGGAAAAATATAATTTCTTTAGGAGCATTGGATACGAATGGATATAAAACTGTAATTCAAGGTGGAGTTATGAAAATCTATAAAGGTATTTTACTAGTAATGAAAGCTAAGAAAGTAGGAAATCTATTTCAATTAGAAGGAAGAACAGGGTCAGATCATGTGTCTACAGTGTCTGAACATGACAGTAGTTCCATTCGCCTATGGCATCAAAGGTTCGGCCATATGAGCGAAAGAGGGTTAAAGATTTTGGCTGATCGCAAGTTACTTCCTAATCTAAAGTCTGGAAAGTTAGATTTCTGTAAGCATTGTCTGTTTGGCAAACAAAGTAAACAAAAATTTAAAACAGGCAAACATACTAGTAAAGGGATACTTGATTATATTCATTCAGATGTTTGGGGTCCAGCCCCTACAACGTCATATGGTGGTTCGTCGTATTTTGTATCATTTATTGATGACTTTTCTAGGAAGGTGTGGGTCTACATGTTGAAAAGAAAGTCTGATGTTTTTTCAGTTTTCAAGCAGTTTAGAGCATTGGTAGAAAACAGCACTGGTAGAACAATAAAGTGTTTAAGAACTGACAATGGTGGTGAGTTTACTTCCAAGGAGTTTGACAGCTATTGCAAGGATGCAGGGATCGAGAGACATAAGACCACGGTTTATACTCCTCAGCAAAATGGAGTTGCTGAACGCATGAACAGGACTCTTCTAGAGAGAGCAAGGAGTATGCTGAGTAACGCCGGGTTGCAGAAGGAGTTGTGGACGGAAGCGGTGGCAACAGCTTGTTATGTGATAAACCGATCTCCATCGACGGCGATAGACTGCAAGATTCCGCAAGAGGTATGGAAAGGACACCCTTGTGATTATTCTAAACTCGGAGTGTTTGGTTGTGATGCATATGCTCTAGTGCCTAAACATCAGCGAACTAAGTTAGATCCAAAGTCTAAAAGGTATATCTTTGTTGGGTATGGTGTTGGAACAAAGGGATATAGATTGTGGGATCCTACTACCCACAAAATCATCATCAACAGAGATGTAAAGTTTGATGAATCCTCTCTTGTACAGTTAGATGTAGATAGTAAATTGAAACAGGATGATGTATTTGATTTTCAGCACATTCAGTTTGACAGCACTTCTAATGATAGTCATGATGACCATAGTTCAGATTCTAGTCATGAACAGGTTTCATATACTAGTTATGAACAGGGTTCAGATATAGAGCGTGAACATGTCTCAGATGCTGGTCATGAAGAAGTTCCTACAGATGGTAGTCAGCCAATTGCGGAAGCACCAGAAACATCCTTAAGGAGGTCGACAAGAATCAAACGGCCACCGAGAAGGTATGATGATTATGTTACTTCAGTTGCATTTACTGCTAATGACAATGAACCTCTGTGCTATCAGGAAGAAATAGAAGGTTCGAATAGTGACAAGTGGAAAGCAGCCATGAAGGACGAAATGATGGCCTTGAGTAAGAATGGCACATGGGATCTGGTTGAGCTTCCGAAAGACAGGAAAACTGTGGGATGCAAATGGGTTTTCAAGGTGAAACGGGGTGTGAATGATACGGAGGATAGGTACAAAGCGAGACTGGTCGCAAAAGGGTTTTCTCAGAAAGCAGGCATAGACTTTCATGAGATTTTTTCACCAGTTGTTAAAATAGTTTCAATTCGAATTGTGTTAGCTTTAGTTGCTTTGTTTGATTTAGAGTTACAGCAACTAGATGTTAAGACTGCATTTCTACATGGAGACTTAGATGAGGAAATATATATGGAACAACCGGAAGGGTTTGTTCAGCATTGCAATAAGAAATTTGTCTGCAGGCTCAAGAAGTCATTATATGGCCTGAAGCAGTCGCCTCGGCAGTGGTATAAGAAGTTTGATTCTTTCATGTTGAGTCAGAAATATGTTAGAAGTGAATATGATCATTGTTTGTATTTCAAGCAATTGAAAAATGGCATGTTCATTATCTTAGTGTTGTATGTTGACGATATGCTTTTAGCAAGCAAAAGCATTGAAGAAATCAACAGGTTGAAGACTCAGATGGCAAGGACATTTGATATGAAAGATCTAGGAGCAACAAGACAGATTTTGGGCATGGAGATTTTCAGAGACAGGAGCAATGGTAAGCTGTGGCTATCACAACAGAAGTATGTTGAGAAGATACTCTTGAGGTTTGGTATGAACAATGTGAAGCCTGTTTCAGTCCCTTTCGCTTCCCATTTCAAGCTTTCTTCGGGTTTATGTCCTAATACATATGAAGAAAAGGATTATATGTCTCGAATTCCATATGCCAATGTAGTAGGATGTTTGATGTATGCGATGGTTTGTACTCGACCAGATATTTCACATGCAGTTGGGGTTGTCAGCAAGTACATGGCAAATCCGGGTAAAGAACACTGGTCAGCAATGAAATGGGTGCTTCGGTATTTGAGAGGCACAAGTAGTTATTGTATTACTTACAATAAGAGTAGTGAATTTGTTTGCGGATATGTTGATTCCGATTTTGCAGGTGATTTGGATAAGAGAAGGTCAAATTCAGGGTATGTCTTTACTCTTGCAGGTGGAGCTATTAGCTGGATAAGCTACAAAACATTGTTGCTTTATCCACTACTGAAGCAGAATACATTGCTGCTTCGCATGCTTGCAAAGAGGCGGTTTGGCTGAAAGGTTTGCTTGGTGAATTTGGTAGGTTACAGGACAACATCAGGTTACTTTGTGATAGTCAAAGTGCAATACATTTGGCTAAGAATCCGGCCTATCATAGTAAATCAAAGCATATTCCAATTAAGTACCATTTTGTAAGACAGGTTATTACTGAAAGGGGAGTCTCTCTGAAAAGGTGCATACAAAGGAAAACTGTGCAGACATGTTCACGAAACCAGTTTTGTTGGAGAAGCTGCGTTGGTGTTTGGCTTCTCTTGGCTTGCAGAAAAGATAAAATAATAAAGAACAGGGCATCAGGCTAATTGTTGTCAAGGTGGAGATTGTTGAGATTTTCTGTTCTAAATAAAATAGGAAAAATCTCAGTAGGTGACAAAAATTAGGAAATTGTTGCTAGATTAACTCCAGTTTGTTGGGAGGGAGTTAATGCTAGCTAAATTTGAGTTGAGAGGATTTATGAGGCGCTTTGATTCTCTCTCGCTTATATAACAGTATCCACATTTGGATTGTTTGCAAGGAGTGAGAGTGTATGAATTATGTAATCTCCTCGTTTGAATAATAAAGATTGCCAATGCCTGCCAGTGGATGTAGCCCAGGAGGTTTGGGTGAACCACTAGAAACCTTTTCTTTTGTGTGTATGATTAAATTTGTTGTTGTTGTGTTTATTCAGCTTTGTCGCGCACCCGTCCAACATTCCTTATCGCACACTAAGATCTCGTGCCTAATTTATAGAGGAGCTGAGGGTAGTTTCACAATCAATGACTTTCCAATAATAGGCAAGACATGTTCCCAATCTTGCAGATGTCAAATGGACACATGGATTCGAAGTTTGACACATGTGAACTCTTCTAGAAGGCACTGGCCAAATGGAGATTCTGGAACAATGAGAATTTCGCTCCTAATGTAACCAACGCACCCATGGATGTCGAGAATTTCTTTGCAGAGCAGCCTTTCATGGGGCTACCTGCATATGAAACACACAGTCCCTTTAGAGGCAGCGTTGATGAGCTCTCATATGATATATTATAAACTTTAAATCTTGGAAACCTTTGCAGATGAAATTTTTGATTGATTTGTCTTGTTCTTTGTCTTAGGGCATGTAGCAACTAAAATGTTAGGGGATGATAGACCCTATACATTGGTCCTGGAGATGATGTCCAGTTAACCTGGTCATTGGGAATGATGCCCAAATTGACCTATAACAATTGCCCCCTAAAGCATGAAGTTAGAATAATAATAACAATATTTTGATTGATATGCTTTACACTGTGATGAGCTAGAGATGAAGCGGAGTGGCGACATACATCAATCTTACAATACATTACATCACGATATATCCTCTTGATCATAATTGCTAAGGGTAGGCATTCCCATGTTCAGCACATAAACAATCTAATAACATGTACATAATTCAGAAAGTCGTCTACATTGGAATGTTGCCCAATAATGACATGCCTACAGATATAGGCCCATGTTTGGATGACGATCTGTATGTAAGGTCACTGTACAGATGATGTGTACAACAATCCTAAAATCATAGCCCAGATGGATGAAACTAGATTTGGGGTCTTCTTATCTCGTTCACTCAATCATTCGGGCACAAGTCTAGCCATGCGAATATATGATTTTTCGTCGAACATGGAAAGAGATCACTTGATTACCAACCAATGGTGTGAGTTGTTAACAAAAACGAGAGAACCACCATTGATGTCAATGGTCCTCAAGGTACTGTAGTACATTTCGTAAGGCATGAATAGATGATTTGATGTCGAACGACAAACAAAATCTTTCGGTCAAAAGTCCGAAAGCGAGGATCTTGTCGATGCTGTAACAAGGCTCATGGTACTGGAATCTGATGTTTCTAAGTGAACTTCCTAGATAATGATTTGTTGTCGACAGGAAGTCACTTTATTTCGAAATGGGAGTTACTGATTTCAGAGACAAGGGTATGACTTGATATAGAAATTTTCAGGGATGACAGTCATGAGAATAAAGGTTTATGAGTATTGAAGAAGGATGAGTTATTCACTGGATGACTTCTCTTGAACATATCAATGACACTGTGATGAGTTGGCAGCATTGACCCAAAACTAAATTGAAGGTATGATGAACCATAGGTATGAATGAACCGTCAAAATGATTACCCAAACCAAATAGTCACAGACATGGAGTGAAGGAAGTGTCATGTTCAAGAGCGACTTGCTACCATAAAGAATTTTTGTTCACTTTTCCCAAATTTTCAGTGGTCATTTGTTGACCAATACCTCTTTATTTTTTAACAAGCTTGAGGAGGATAACATTTTATTGATCTATAATTCAACCCTTCGGGTGAATAAAGTATCACTATTTAATAATTTAACAAGTATAGTGATGAATGAAACTCGATTCTTGCCATGATTGACAAGCCCATCACTATTTTATGTTTTAACGAGCTTAACGACAGTGACAACCTGGTCCTTTTTCATATTTAGAGAGTTTGAAAATGAGGACAAAAGAAAACTCCATAAGTACTTTTTCATAAATTTGTCGATCAGATATGAAAAAGTGTAAAATAATATCTGAGAGAACCTCTTTGGTCATGTTTAACCAAGGTATTCCTTTTTCGTAAATAGTTTGTCTCAGTCCGGAAAAGGGTTAAAGTTATACTGAGTAGATATCAATTCATTTACTTTTACGAGCTTGAAAAGACAAGTGCTCGACAATATTTTCACATTATCGGAGTCTGAAAAGAGCTGAAAGAAGACTCCAGGGGTTCCTTTTTTTTCTGTTATTGAAGCTCGAAAAAGAGATAAAAGTGCGCTTAAAATCCTTTTTCGTTTTTAACAAAGCTCGAAAAATAAGGAGAAAAAGTACGCTTTGTGGTCAAATCATTCTTGAAATAAATCTGCATGATTAATCTATTCATCAGTTGTAAGACATGTTCAAAACAACATCAAATGGATTAAAAATACCTATTTCATGATAAAAAACATAATAAAACTATAGTCATAACAATATATTCAATTTGCAAATAATTAAATGACTATTAAATTTAGTTTCAGTATTCATTTTAACCATTCCATAGTTACCATTTTCATTTTGGAGCTCTAAACCTGATTTTCCCCCCGAACTTCAGCTTTTGATTGTGGTCATTTCTGTGGACGGTTTTCATTTCCGTTTGATCCAGGTTAGTGATATAAAACTCCTCTTTCCTTTAGTATTCATTTCATTTCCAATTTCTTCAAATTTTCAGGGTTTTAAGGCCCCTATGGAAAATTATGTCCAAAAAGAGGGCAACACACCCCTGAATGTTGAAACCTACATTGCATAGCAAGTACAATGAAGGTTACTTGCATACATAATGCACTATCTCTTGTCAGGGAGTGCGTTGGGCGCAATCTAGATTTTTGTTTCTCACATTATGCCCAAAATTTTCCTAGTTTTTTGCATTGATTGGAATCTAATGGATCTTATGGTTGTATTTCAGGTTTCCATTAGATTACAATGATGATTACATGGAGGGAAAGAGAACATGAAGAATAGGATATGATTTCCTTAAATGGTCCGGGTACAATAAGAGCCCTAAGAGATTGTGGACTGCTTAAGTACTTCAAATTGTCTGGGATGAGGCAACAAATAGAACTATTGGAGTTCTTAGTTCGAGCATGGGATCCAACTATCGAGGCATTTCGTATTAAGAACCAAGTGGTTCCTATAATAGTCGAGGATGTGTACTTTCTTACAGGTTTTTCAAGGAGAGGCTTGCCCATTTCACTTTCAGGGTCTATTGTTGGAGGAGAGACAGTGAGATATTATGTTTTGCAACATTTTTATTCAGGGGCAAAGCCAAGAAAATATGGAAAGATAAACATCCAAGATGTTAGATATTTTCCCTTGAGAACTATCCATTTTACGATCGCAAAAATTGCTGGCACCGTTACACTACATGTAGTGAATAAATCGTATATGTAGTACACACTAGAGTGTATGGAGCCAAAAGTATTCAACTGGTCTGAAGTTATTCTTTCTCAGATAAAGGAACAACTGAATAAAGAAAAGGGAGGAAGGAAGAAAAATTTCAGTTATGGTTCTATCCTTATATCCTTCGCCTTGGAACAGATTCCACTAATCCATCCACAACATGTGACACTAGATGTGTCTAATCCTAGAGATCCGTGGATGCAGAGATGGGTAGAACTCATGGGTAGGCATGCATGCCAATCTACCATTGTGTTCTCAACTGTGTTCTTCACCTGGTTCTAGCAACAGATTGTCGCCATCGATGAGCATGCATACGCAGGCATCGATTTATGAGGGAATCCAGATTTAGCATTACCAGAAGGCGCTCAGTGGGGTGCAATAGGTAAGAATGTTTTGACCATGTTTTTGATTTTCCTAAGGTTTATACAATGTTTTATTATTTTTATGTTTTCCCAAGACTAAACTAAATGTTTGATGTAACACAGATGTTGGTCGTGTTCAACTAGTAGTGGAACCAGAGCGCAAAGCAGATGTGCCAGCAGAGAGGGCTGTTGGGAGAGCAGTCCTTCATGATCTTGATATGGTTGAGACTCTGGCTGAGCTTCGACAGCACATAGAGGGTTTGACCTTCAGGATTCTGGATTGCTGGATCGAAGAGCTACCCATGCAACTGCAGCGACACACTATTGGGGTTCCTAACAGTTTGATGCGGTTACTTCGTAGGATAGCTAGATCCATGGCATTTTACCACGAGCACCACTAGTTTACTTATGAAATTTTGCATACTTTTTGAGGTTAGATGACCAATGTGTCTTGGGCATAAATTTTTGTAAAAACCTATAACTATCTATTTATATGATTTCAGTGTTTTCCTATTTTTATTGTGCAATTCTATTCAATGATGTGAATTTTTTATTTACATATGTTGCAAATGTCTGTCTAAAACTTGATTATCTAATGAATCAGTCAATGTGTTCAAATTTTTGGAAATGTGTTGATATTTAATAAAATCAAAGTGTCTTTCCAAAAGTTGAACTCTTAGGAACAATCTATGCAATGTTGGATTTCTAACAGTATAAACACTAGTAAGTTGTAATACCACAAGTTGTGAGTCTAACCTTATGATGATAAGGTTAATACCAAATGAAATGGCATTAGAGAGAAGTTCGATCAACGTGATATACTCAGTGATATTGTTCGTCGATCTACCAATACAAATCCCTTGAAAACTCACTAACTCACCGTTCGGAGCGAAAATGGCCCACGCTGCAGAGGATAGATATTGCGTACTACGACTAGCACCATCAGCATATCCAACAAAGGGTTCTGAGGATTCAGACATCTCCGATGAAATGTAAAGAGGATTACTAACGTTAATAAAAATCTAAAAACAAATTAAGATAGTGAATGCAAATCAACAACATATATAAACAATATAATACAAAAAATTACTACGCTCATGATTAAGCATAGTAACATTTCAAATACAACCCATTTCTAGGTTGCACCAATGGAATTACATCGTAATCAACCAACTCATAGGCGCCCTTAGCAAGAACTCTTTTGAAAATATAGGGACCATGCCATAATGGCTCAAACTTTCTTGTACCTATTACATCAGCTTCTTGATCATAAAGAAGGACCAAGTCGACCTCTGAGAAAATGCGAGGCTAGACATTTTTGTCATATTGTGCCTTTATACGTCTCTTATGCGCTTTGTTGGTCAATTGGGCTTCATGACGCGTTTCATCATGATGGATGAGGTTAAGGAGACGTGCTTCTTCTTCTGAGGTGTCAGGTAACAAGTTAATTGCAAGTTTTAACGATGGTATTTCACATTGGATTGGTAAGATAACTTCCAGACCATACACCAATTGAAAATGAGTAAATCCAGTTGCGTTTCTCATCGAGGTTTGATATGCCCACAAGGAAGAGTATAGGATCAAATGCAAATTTCTTTTACAAACTCCTATCATTCGTTGAAGCATACATTTAAGAATTTTGTTGATAGCTTCAACTTGTCCATTTGATTGTGGATAATAAGGAGTAGAATTATCATGTGACAATCCTAACTTGGTAGTTAATTCAACCATCATGTGATTGCGAAAATGCTTCCCATGATATGTAACTATAGCCTGTGGCACCCCAAACCATGTGATAACATGATTAAAGAAAAAAAATGTAGCTATCTGTCCTGTGTTGTTGAGTGTAGGCATCGCTTCGGCCCATTTGGTAAAATAGTCGACTGCGACAATAATATAACCGTGCCCCCCAGACGAACGAGGGTTATAGGTCATGAAGTCAATACCCCATTTCGAAAATGGTCCCATAGAGATGAATGCATTGGCATTGGTAGTTTGCGGATTTTACGATAAAAAATATGGCACGCATGACAACTTTTGACCGCGAGGATGCAGTCTCGAAAAATAGTAGGCCAAAATTAATCGATGTGGAGTATCTTCTGCATAGTAGCATAACTAGATAAATTTCCACCACAAGCCCCAGCATGACAATAATTTAATGCTTTTTCAGCCTCCTCATGGGTGAGGCACCTCCTTAAAATGGTATCGACACCACGATGATAAAGTGTATCGCAAACGATCAAAAAATATTTGGCTTGGTATCGAATACGTCACTATTTAGAGCGAGAGATATCAGGTTGAAAAGTTTGAGTTTGGAGATAAATGATGAAATCCCCATACCAAGGATCAGATGATCCGATCAGCAACAAAGACTCGTCAGGAATTGATGGTTCTGACATAGTTGCAGTACTATCATAGGGAAGGTCACAGAGAAGCTCAGCCAAAACTAAAGACTTCTTTGACTTGGATTTGGTGAATTCCAAATCAAATTCCTGCAAAATGAAAATCCATTTTTGATATTTCCCTGCCAGAAATTGACGTGATAAAATATAAGTCATGGGGTTGCAATCCGAAATGATAGTGGTTTTTCGGAGCAAGATATAATGGCGAAATCTTTGGACAACTTGAACAGTTTCCAAGGCAATATTTTCTACGTATGAATACTTAACTTCCGTATCATTGAGATTATGACTCAAATAATAGATTAGATGTTCAATTCCATTTTCTACTTGGACCAATACCATAGAAATGGTCATTTCGGCCACGGAGATATATAGGAAATAATCATTTTGATAATTAGGGGGATACATTAATGACACTCAGACAAGAGTGTCCTTGACAACATCAAAAGAAGCTTGCACAACTTGGTCCCAATGGAAGGGAACCCATTTTTTCAATAGTCGCGTAAATCCTTTGGGCATTTTGGCGTAGTTTGGAATGAACCTTCTTAGGAAGTTAGCCTTTCCTTGAATTTTTTGTATCTGAAGTAAGTTTGATGTCACAGGCAAATCAAGAATGGCTTGAACCTTCAATGGGCCGATTCAAATTCCTTCTTTTGAGACTAAAAATCCAAGCAAACGACCAGAAACAACACAAAACACACATTTATGTGGATTGAGGCGTATTTTGTAGCATCCGAAGCGTAAGAAAATGGCTCTCAAGTGCATCGGGTGATCAGTCCGATTTCTTGAATGTGCTGGTAAATCATCTAGATAAGGTTGAACAATGTGCTTGATGTCATTGAAAGCATAGTCCATTTCTCTGTGAAAAGTTGCCCCAACGTTCTTTAAAGCAAACGGTAGTTTCCTATAAGTGAATGTTCCCCAGGGACAGATGAATTTTGTCTTATGTTGATCCTGTGGGCGGATATTGATTTGATTGTAGCCAGAAAATCCATCCATGAACGAAAAGATTTCACATCCATCACAATTGTCAATAATCTGGTCGATAAAGGGAGTAGGATAGTTGTCTTTTGGACAAGCAAGATTAACATCCTGATAATCGATGCACACTCTAATGGTTCCTTGCTTTTTCATGACAGGAACGATATTTTAAACCCACTCAGTTAGCGGAACAGGGTATATGAAACTAGCATGCAAAAATTTGTCAACTTCTATTTTGATGGCGACGACTTTTTTTGGATGAATAGGATGAAGTTTTTGATGCACCGGTTTGACATCATGATACATATTAATGGTGTGTTCAACAATACTAGTATCTATGCCTGACATTTCCTTGTAAGACCAAGCAAATACATCACGTAATTCATGAACTAGAGAGCGATATGATTCGAGTTCTGATGGAGAACAAGATACACTGACATGAATATTTTCTACAACGCCAGGTTTGGTAGAAATACCGATAGAAATATTTTCTTCAATATTTGACAGATTTTGCTCGGAATCGATTGCATTAATGGGTAAATAATTCGAAAATAAATTTTTGATGGATGGGTGATATAGTTCACTAAGATAATTTTCTTCATAATCAAGAATATGGGAATGATGATGATAATCTTCCCATGGTTCTCCTTCTGACATCATGGCTTCCAAAATATTCTCATCTATCAAGAACATTGAGGAAAAAGGATCAGAGGGAGTACCAAAATCTAAGGAATGATCAACCTAAACACTCGGTGATGTTGATTTCGGATTTGCTGCCCAAGCCAAATAGATTGATTGCTATGCCAGCTCAATAGGGTTGGGTGATAGAAATTCATCCAACGTAGTAATTTCAGAATCACCCGTACACTCCCTTAAGCAAGATAGAGTGGAATAGATCATGTAGCAGGTCTCTATACTTGCGATTTTTGCCAACGTCGCGGGCGGTGGTAATGTAAAGGTTCCCATTAAAGTGGAATCCTTTAAGAGTCCTACACCAATGTTTTGAAGTTCTAGTTGGGGTATGTGAACGAACGGAACACTTCTAGTTACTTGCGAAGCAGAGGCAAATAAGGATAGTTGATTAATGATTGTGATAGTACCTTTATGTGGAAATGCAACCATTCTAAAATTTGTAGAAACAATTGCAGTCATTGCATATACCCATGGCATTCTAAGTAAAATATTATAGTCAAGGGGTCCGTCAAAAACCTCAACATCAATATTCACTGTTTTTCCCCCTAGTTCAACATGCAGGTTACTAATAATACCACAAGGTTTATATGTATGTACATCAAATGCCTTCAATGTCGTTGATGATTGTGATAAGCGTGGCGAGCCAAGTGAATTCCAACAATTTAGAGACATAATGCATGTATATGCTCCCTCATCAATAATAGTGTGATGAAAAAGGTGATTGAGAACATTTACTTGTATGGAGAATGCCAATTTTGCTGGTAGTTGCGGCATATAGCCCGTATGATTAAAGATGACAAGATTAGAATTTGTCGGATAAATTCCACCAATAGCTGAAAATAAAGCCTATTCTTGGGAGGGAAAATTTTGTAATACCTCAAGAGCAGACATAAATGAAGGGGATTGAGCCAAATATTCAACTATATTATAATTTTGTGCATCTCTTGCTCGAGGATTATATGTCGATTTGTGAATTACTCCCTTAGGTGGCTTGATTGTCAATTCAGGAATAGCAGTAGGCAGTACTGATTCCATAGGCGGATTTGTTGTTGAGGTAGTAGGTTGATCAGTAGCCTGGCTACCATAATATTTATTACACGTTGACACAAAAATATCTGTTGAAGGTTTTGTGATAGATAACATTAGCATTTGAGAACTAGGAGATGGATCCATAGCAAACATGTTTGTGTCTGGATTTGGAAATGGGCCTGTCAACATCGCTGATGCATGGGATGTCTTGATGATTTTTGAGACTTCAACGCGGTGAGGACAATCCCTAAAAAAGTGTTCCTCATTATAGATTATGCATGGATAATGAGGTTTCCTAGGTCCAGATGATTGATCAGATGATCTTTCCTGTGGTTTAGAAGTTTTCTTTTTCTTAGATTTCCCCTTTTTCTTACTTCCAGGTTGCTTGTCACTTTTGCCTTTGTCAAAAGACATGACATTAATTTTGGAAGTAGGAGTAGGATCAGATGCAGTAGTGTGATGTGTGATTGCAGTGCCAATCAAGCCGTCTTCGGCATGAGAGTCCTTTAATTGAGGAGGAACAATAAAATTAGATCTCGACGCGTTAGGAATTTTTTCATAGAGCGTGCCAGACTGAGTATAATTCAAGTCTAAATACTGGGCACGAGTGATAACTTTTATTCTGTGATGACGCCACCCTTAGCCACATCCTCAGTTATAGATGGTAACAGGGACTTAATGAACCATTCAACAAGGAGCTGATTTGGAACAAATGTCTTAACTATTCGACGAAGACGATGCCACTCATGAATATGATCAGAGATGTGAGTAGCATTAGTCTATTTGAAATTGGTCAAGAGTTCCGTTCCAGTTTCATATCTGATGGGTAACTGGCAATGAGTCAAAAAGACCGTAGCTAGGGTAGTGAAATTTTCAAAAGAAGCTCTAGGTAATTCAATATACCATTTTTCAGTCGGACCGGTGAGCGTACGCTGGAAAAGACGTAGTCGAATAGAATCATCATTCAGGGATTTTGATGAACACCATAAATGATAAGTCATAACATGAATCGATGGATCTTCTCCAAGGTTTCCATTGAACTTAGGAATATTCGAGGGTAATTTATGAGGTATCATCGACCACCAAGGAGCATAATTAATTGGATAATTAGTTAGCCGATTTAAATCTGGTAACTCTAAAGTTGCAACAAAGGGAAACTGTCGATTAAGGTCAGGTTGAGCATAGCCAGGGTAAGATGGAATTGCTTGAGAAACATGCCCTTGAGCACCAGCATAAGGAATCTACTGCTGGTAACCCAGATAGGGGTTGTTTTGAAAAGCAAACACTTTAGGATTCTATTTACCAAAACCTGGATATGATACTTGATGAAATGAAGTTTGAGGCATTTGCACCTGTGGATGCCAAGGGGCCTGTCCACCAATGTTATAACCCAAATTAGGATAACTTGGATTTGTTTGATAGGTATAACCAAGTTGCTATTGTGACATCCCATAAAATGGTAAACCCACTTGTGAATAAATGATTCCAGATACAGGCTGTTGTAAATTAACTGAAGGATTTGGAGTCTGTGGACCCAAAATTTGAGGATATTGAGTTGAAGGACTCATTTGATAAGGCTGTATAACATTTTGATTATGTAACAGGGGTAAAGATGTATTGACAGGTGGAAATGATGTGGGTGTAACAGGTTGAACTGGTTGATATGAGTGTACAACCGTTTGTGGTTGGATAGGCAGAGTGGGTTGCCATTGACAAACATTCATTTCGACATTAGGTTGACCAAAAAGAGACAGAGTACTATCATATTGGGTGAACAAAGGTTTCCCCCCAGCATGTGGATGATAATAATACATAAAATGTTGCTCTCCAAATGCTGGGAGTCTAGTTGATATGGTACTTGAAGGAATAGACCTAGAAGGATCGGCTTGATATTGCCCTGAAGATGTGTATAAAGAATCAAGTCATTCAGTACTCACTATAGGATTACTAGTTAAAATACCAGATGATGACATTGGTAAAGTCCATGGGTTCAAATATGCACCAGAGAAAATTCCAGATAATGATTTGTAACCTGATGGGACCAAGGGCCACCATGAAAATATGACTATGGTGAAGTTGTAAACATCGATGGGGTAGCGAGGGCAGGAGCTGACATAATTGGAACATATGGCCCAACCGAGTATGTTGGTTTAGGCATGGTTACTTGACCAAATGTATACCCTTTTGAATCGACAAGAGTTTGAAAAGGAACAGGATCAACAAAAGCAGATGGTGTCGATTGAGGAAAATACTCATACAAGTAAAGGTCCTCCCCAAAATGGGTTGGAGTTAAAGGTGTCTCGTCTTGTGGGATTTATTCAATCGTAATTAAACCAGGGGGAATTATTTCACCGTAAGGCCAAAAGTATATTTCAGGTGGTTGACTATGTGATATGGGAGATTCAATAGCTACAAAAACTTGTGGGATGATCAAGGTAGGAACAACTTCTGGTTGTACGACTTCAGGATTCAAATGTTCTGGCAAAGAAGAGACCAGATCTGGATCAATTTCTGGTTGAACAACGTTGGGTCTAGGAGGTATGGTCTCACTGATTGGATGGATTGTGACCACGGGTAGCTATGAAGACTCTGTTTCGACAATAGTAGATGAACCGGGATGTGTAGAAACAACTTGAGCTAACTTTCACTAGTACATTTGGCGGAAATTCCAACACTTGGTTCCGACACTTTTGACCAAATGTTGGAAATTTCCCCAAATTTTTTCAATCCTGCCCGAAACCGTTGCTATACCGACGTCTAGAGAAAAGTGTCACAATACCGACACTTAGATAAAGTGTTGCAATTGCAACATTTGGAGGAAGATGTCGCAATTGCGACAATATGCCCCAAAGCGTCGCTATTGCGACGGCTGCCTCCAAACATCGCAATTGTGACACAATGTCTAAGTGTCGCAATTGTGACGTTTGGAGGCAGCCGTCGCAATAGCGACGCTTTGTTTGCGACACAATGTCTAAGTGTCGTAATTGCGACGTTTGGAGGCAGCCGTCGCAATAGCGACGCTCTGGCCGCCGTTGGTATAACGACACTTATATGCAATAAACGACAGTTATATGCCTTTACAAAAATGGTCAGCTTACAGAGCAACGTGAGGAGTAGTTAATGGAGGCACCTTTGTGACTGCGCATAATTTGGAGAGAAAATAGTAATAATGAGAGAGGCTCCTTTAATTGCGTCTGTGATTTGTGAAGGTATGGATTGTCCAGCGTGCAATTCTATGCTGCCGAGAAAGACTCGCAATCCTCTAGAAACAAGACTGTTGTGAATATGCCTTGCAAAGAAACAGACATCGGCTTCACGACTGTTGATGAACACATCGTAGTCCGGCGAAGAAGGCACCAAGGAGGGTATTCTCAGTGAATGAGGGATGTTGAAATATTAATTTCAACTACCCTGTCCTCTGGCCACTTTCTAAATCTGTTTGAATGGCTCTGTCAAATAGCCGCTTTCTAAAACTGATGAACAATCAATTTTGTTTTTGAAATCATAGTCCCTGCACACTTAAAAACAAAGCGCTGTATTGTTTTGGAAATAGAGAAATTTAATAGTAAACGCGGGAGATTTTAATTCAGAAGAACGTGGTCCCATAGACCACAGACCAAATCATCCATCCACGTGGAAGCAGGTGATTCGATCACGTTATTTTTTGGCTCGCCTGCATTGTGGAATTCCAGACCTGAAACATTATAGGGCGGAATTAATTTGATTTTCGCGTCACAGTTTTCCTTCGTACGCAAAGCCAAAAAACGAACGCGAATTTTTATATGGCGTATTCTATGAAGTTTTCACGTTACAAATTAGGGTGACATCATCAGGCTATTTTGGAACGCGAATTTGTGATTGAAATCGGGTTTATTTTTTTTGAAGTCTGGATGTATGATATAGTTTTATTAATATTTTGTTATAAGTTTTGTTTCACCGCCCGATAGTTATTTAAACCATTGGCTCATATATAACATATGCGCAAATATTTCACTTTGGGAATTTGTAATGTGGGCCCCGAATACTTTAAATAGGTACATATACAATAGACAGTTTAAAAGTTTTGAGGATTGCACCCCCAGTGCAATTGTTTGTTTATAAGATTATATGATACATGTGAGATAAAGGTTTATTATTCATCATATATAAATAAATCTTATCAATATTGTACATTTACACTTTTATGAGGTGATGTTATAAGTAAATTCATAAATATCTCTTTTTAATCCTCATTTTACTCCATGAATATGTTTGGAAATGAAATTTCAATAGATTAATTTTCTCCTAACCTATGTATCATCAATATTGTACATTTAAATTCTTAATTATGAGGTGATGTTATAGGTAAATCCATGAATATCTCCTTTTAATCTTCATTTTACTCCATAAATATGTTTGGAAATGAAATTTCAATAGATTAATTTTCTTGCTATTATATGTTTTACGAAGATATGGTAAGGAATTCTCTCTTGTTCTTCTTAGAAATAATTATATATCATTTTTTTTTTCAAAATAGATTAAAAAAATTATATGAGAAAAATTATTAATTCATCAATATGTGTGTATGTGTGTTGTGAGGAATAATTTCATAGTTCAACTTAATGGTTCATTATATAATCATGTGATCATCACCAATGATATATCTTAAAAAGCAACTGAAAATCCATGTGTACAAAATCAATTTATACTCTAGAGAGTGGTTCTCATATCACTATGTAAATTATTGTATGCTACTTCAACAAAATTATAAGATAAACTGTAATACACATCATATATGCACCATAACCCACCTGCCACACCTTTGTACTCGATCCAATTTTCTCTACCAACTCTTCTAGCTATGGGAGTTTCCTCCAAGGATCATAATACCCCCAAGGCCTATTATCACCCTAGTAATTCTCAGGTTGTGGGATAGGGATTTTTTTAGTTAAGAACACCAAGGGTAACCAAGAACCTCTTTGGGAATTCAAGATCTAGCCTTCTTGAACTCCAGAGAGGGATCTCTCCGTATGATTTAGCTTTGTTTTAGTAATAGATATTAGGCTAGCTATGATTGTGTATTTGGGTTTGCTTTAAAAGATTGGTGGGAATAAAGAGATTTCAAGGTAAACCAGAAGGATCTACCAGAATATTGGGCAATGGAGTCAACTCTCTAGGCAAGCAGAACTAAGAAATAAGGCTCAGAGATGCAAATGTGCTAAGGGCAAGATAGGTGACCTTCTAAGGCTATGTATAGGCTTGATTTGATGGAGTGGATGGAATCTGAGAAAAAGGGCACTTAAGAATCCTTAAGCTACAGATAAGAAGATTGAAGAAGGGGATCTAATTGGGAACCGTAGAATCGCCCATAAGGTTTTACGAACATGCTATTACTGGCCTACCATATTTAAGGATGCCAAAACATTCGTGCAGGCCTGTGATAGCTGCCAAAGGGCAGGACGCCCTGGGCAGTCTGATGAAATGCCTTTGAACCCTCAACTAGTGATTGAACCATTTGAACACTGGGCACTTGATTTTGTTGGCCTATTAGTCCTCCCTCAAACCAAAAAACATACATCCTAGTTGCAACCGAATATGTCACTAAGTGGGTCGAAGCAGAGGCACTTTCAAAAGCTACAGAGGACTCTGTAGTACAGTTTCTTTTCCAAATCTTTGTGCGCTATGGTCTCCCAAGGGACATAATCACAGATGGAGGACCACAATTTGTAGGTAATAAATTAGCTGAAACATTGCAAAAATACCACATTCAGCACAAGATTACAACTCCATATCACCCACAGGCCAATGGCCAAATAGAGAGCACGAACAAAGTAGAAAACATTAAAATGCCAACAAGTTTCGAAACAGGGAGCTTAATATCACTAATCCTGTTTAATTTTTCCTTAGTTGATCATTATAGACTAGAAAAACATAATATGAATGAATGTAAACTTTAAAGAAATACACTGAAAACAAGGAAATAAATGAGACTTATCTTGTCACCACAAGAATCCTTAGCTATGATGTCTCTGATCTCTTTCCAGTTTGCTGCTTTCACTAATTGACTCACCAACTTCAATATAACCAGCAAATAAGACTATAGTTGTCTTGAGAAATTTTATTCAGACTGAATACTTCGAATTTTGAAGTATTTATACAAAAACATGTTTAAAAAATATCTCAGGAATTGAGATAATGTTTTAATAAAAAATAGGAAAGAAAACTTAAAAAGAGGGACAATTGCAAAACAGTTTGCAAGCTGTTACCTTTTTACAAGAAAAAATAGAACTGATTATTCTAATTTGAATTGATTGTTGTTGTGCACTTTAACCCTGTATTTTTACCATTTGAGGTAACAGTAAAAAATGAATTTCCAAGTGAATTTCCTATTTTTTATCCATTAAATTCACAGCAGATCTGTGAATTCTTGCCACTGTTCTGCAGAGGGGATCTTCATAGTCTTCAATTTTTCTGTAACTTTCATCCGCCTCTGTATACTTGCCAAATTTAGGTTTGATAGTGAACATATGCCTGATCTCATTATCTAAAAAGAACAGATTTTCAAAATACTGAAGAAGTATTTTTCCTGTTGGTGATCCTTGAGGCAGTTGTTGTCTGGCTTGCTCTTTTGCATGATTTCTGATTTTTAGATCATAATCTTTCTGAGGCATTAACTTGTCATTCAATGCATGAATATTAGGCAAACCTGCTTCTGAAAATGTTTTGTATTTGGCTAAAAATCTTGAGATGGATAAATTTATGTCTTTACACCGGTCCTCTAGATTACTCATTATGTTTCTTTTGTTCATGACCTTTTTGATTTGAAGAATGGTTTCTATTCTATCAACAATTTTCAATTCTTCCAACTCTTCCCTGGTTTTACTATTTAAAAAAGCTATGAGTTGGATTGCTTGGGCAGGTTTATTGTCAATTTCCCTCTTAGTCTTGTCAATATCTGCACTAGCAACTTGAAGTAACTCCCTCTGTTCATAAATTATCCGAATTGAAGGCCATTGAGAATGAATGCCTTCAATAATTTTGGTCCATAAATGATTTTTTATATAGGCCACTTGATCTGTAAGATTTACTTGTGCTTGCAGAATCTTTACCTGTTCTTGTAGTCAATCAACCCTTTGCTCATGTCCTCTAGAAGTAATCAAGGCATCATTTTTGGAATTTTCTAAATTTTTAATAGTGCCTTTCAAACTAAGAATCTCTTTATCTTGGTCTTGTAGTGTGCTCCTCTGTGAGGATGAAGAAGAAGAAGCAGAGATTAGAGAAGTAATTGGCACTGCAGTTTCCAGTACTCCTTTCGGTGCCAAGTGTTCTGCCAAAGTAGATGGTATAGCAGTGTTTACAGTGGGGATCACTGTAGGAATGACCATTGGTTGTGATTTTCTTAGTTCTTCATTCTCTTTCATTAGAGCTTATATTTGAATTTCCATTGTTTTTATCTGATCTGTCATTTGATGTACAAGCTGCTTTAAATCATCATTCTCTATTTTTTGCTGTAGAATTTCTTTTGCTTGAGAGTTTTCAGTCTGAGGCAACTTCAAATATTTTATAAGAGCAGCTATATCCTCATTTTTCTGTTTAATTAAGACTTTTGCCCCTTCAATGTTGGCTGGGTCACCCCCTGCTTCAATCACTATATCTTCTAGTGCTTTTATTCTTAAATTATTAGCATGCAATGAGGCTTTGTCCAACCTCATTTGATTTTGGAGGTTGAGCACTGTTTTCTCAAGCCTAATTGATTTCATAGTTTTACTGACAATTTTTGAATATAGCATTTCAGTATTGCTCCTCTGAAATTCAATTTGATCTAATTCATGAATGGCATCTGCATCCAGTTCAAGATTTGTTTTGGAATAATCTGCCACTGATTTTGGCTCAGCCACTGTAGGCTTCAAGAATGACATTACCAATTTATTGGATGAACAATTAAATGCTGAAAGAAGCCTGTCTTTGTTTCCAGGCTTTTCCTTAAGAAATCTAGAATGAGCTTGATTCTTGAGCTCTTCATTCTTCTCTTTAATCTGTCTGAATCTGATCTGAATCTCTGACTCTGTATTGTCAGTTTCCTGAGAAGAAGGAGGAAAATTGATATTAGCCTGGTTTTCCTTCATGACTGTATCTTTTTGTTGTGTTCCAATTTTTACATTTTGAAGCTCTTTTAATGTTTGAGTGACTATTCTTGTTGCTTCATCATCTATATCAATATTTACAGCCTTATCCTTTTCTTCTTCTGTTGACTTGCTTCTTTTACTATAAGGAGTTCTGAATTTTATGTCCTCAATAGTCTCAGCTATGAAAGTATCTCCTTCTCTGTCTCTTTTATGTACATTATCAGTATCTTTGCTTGTAAAAGCCACCTGTACTGTCTATTCAATCTATTTTCCTTTGCCACTGTCTACCTGTATTACCTGTACTGCCTGTGAATCATCATCAGATAGGGTGTTTGGCTCCCATTCAATTTTATTTACATATATTTCAATATGGGGCTTGGGATCATGCAAGTAAACAGGCAACTTACATTTTACCCTTACTGCACTCAAAATACCTTGTGGGTCATACTTCCATGTAAAAATACATGGGAACTTATACTCTTTAAGTTTGACATTTATCTCATTGGAAGCTTCTCTGTTATTCACAATGAATGGCCCAATTTGATTTTTCAGCTTAAATTGGGTCTTTTTCTTGAAAGCTATGAAGTTGATTTCATCTACATTCAATAGTTGTCTCAGATATTCTAAAGCAAATATTCTTGTAGTAACAAATATGGGTAACTTATATGGGGCCAGGGATGAGCCATACACTCTGATTTCTGTATGATTTTTATATAAATACCAATCTCTAGTTTTGTAGCTCTCTGATAACTGCAAAATTCTTCTTGTCTCATCATTGATCCTAGGGATCTCCTCTTTTTCCAAGAGATACATAGCAGGGGCTATAAATGAGTCATTGAAATCTGTAAAACTATACTTTCTATTCCATTTCCTTAGAATAGATGACCAAAATACTACTGATAGAAATTTTCCTTTTGCATCCACTTTCTCACATTCAATTGGAAACTTATCTGTTTGATAATATAGGAAGAGGTGGAGTAGATAAGAGGAGTATCTGAAAACTCCTTCTTCTGGTAATCTGGATAACTGATAATGCATACTTTCAGCAATAAATCTAGCAAAATTGAACTGAATGGATGGTGATTTACCAGGGCTTAGAGTTGACAGAAAACGTAGGATAGCCACATCAGTGAATTCATCACTGGCGTATCCTAGTATGAAGGAGAGCATTGAGACAATCTGTCTAGTTTCATTTGGGAAATCAATGGTGTCGAAAGGAGGATTTAACTTAGGAATATCAACTTGATTTGGACAAAAAGTCTGGTATATTTTGAATCTAGTATTGAAATCCAAGTCAAGATATAGTTGGGTTAAATCTTCTATTGATAGGGAAGCAGAATTGGGGTCATGATTCATTTGCAGCATGGAATTTATCGACTCTTCGGTGATGTAAAACATGATATCTTTTTCTTTGTTTACAATACATCTTTGTTCTGGCATATAATAGGCTTGGCATAATCTGATAAAGTCAGGAACAGAATGAGTGAGAGGGACAATATATCTAGGCAGATTGGATTCCCAAATTGGAATATCTTTGTCACTCTTTTCCACTGATTTTCCATAGCACCAATTATAGACATCAAGCAAGTTAAATTCTACATTAGGGTCTAGTATTCTATAGTCCAGATCAACTAAAGGGTTGTTCTATGGAGAAATGACTGGAGGCTGGACTGGTCTGACCACTTCTGTAGAATCAGCCGTGAGTACAGGAGTTGGTTTGTCGATTTTGAAGGACATAGGCTGAGGAATCTTTGCAGAAGACTTATTTTGAGATTTTGGGCCTCCATTCTTGGGGGTTACCTATTTCTTGGTCATTTTTAATAATGAACGAAGCAATCTTAAACGGTTTGCTAAGTTCCTTTACGAGAAACAGGGGTTTCTTGGTGAATTTATACTGAAAATGGGGTTTCTAAGAAAGGGAAATTAGGGATTCCAAGGAAATTTTTATAGAGTTTCCCCTGAAAAATGGACACTTTTTTTCAGTAACTTTGGTAATTATTTGAAATTGACAGGAATATTGAAATCTCAGAGGGCAACTTCGAAGAAAAGTACCTGGAGAACCAGCGGAATTCGGTTGAAGACGTTGCAGAGGTGCTCAGTCTTCAATTTTTTGAAAATGGCTTTGCAGAGGAAAATGTAGTACTTTGTAATGGAAATTCAGGGCAATGGGCGTCGAAAAATGGTATTGGTAGGTTGAAAATGGCTCTGCAAAGTTTATGAGGGTTCAAACGACGTGATTTTGAGGAAAAACGGTTCTGCAATGTTTTTACAGGTTTAAAGTGAAAAGGTGAAAACTTGAATGAAAAATATAATTTTAATGTATTAAATGATGGTATAACCATAGTTAAATGACATTAAACTCGGGTTAAACGGGTGAGGTTTAGGGAATACCGCCAGTGGTATTCGCGAGGGTAAATGGTGGTAAGCGAAACTAGCTTTTCGAACGCGATACAACGTGGTGGCGACACGTAAGCGCAGGTGGTTTGGAAAAACCACCCATTTCGCACGGCTTTGCCAAAACATCAAACGATTACTTTATGAGCGCGAAAATGTATTAGCGCCGTCGGATCTGGATTCAACGAGCGAACGACCACGATCAAAAGGAAAGGTGCGGGGAAAAGGTAAGTTATCAGGTTCACTTTGGGCCATTGATCTTGGGAAACCGTCGCTATACTGACATTTAGAGAAAAGTGTTGCAATATCGACACTTAGAAAAAGTGTTGCAATTGCGACACTATGCCCCAAAGCGTCACTAGACAGCTGCCTCCAAACGTCGCTATTATATGTTTTACGAAGATATGGTAAGGAACTCTCTCTTGTTCTTCTTAGAAATAATTATATATAATTTTTTTTTTTCAAAATAGATTAAAAAAGTTATATGAGAAAAATTATTAATTCATCAATATGTGTGTGTTGTGAGGAATAATTTCATAGTTCAACTTAATGGTTCATTATATAATCATGTGAGCATCACCAATGCTATATCTTAAAAAGCAACTGAAAAGCCATGTGTACAAAATCGATGTATACTCTAGAGAGTGGTTCTCATATCACTATGTATATTGTTGTATGCTACTTCAACAAAATTATAAGATAAACTATAATACACATCATATATGCACCATAACAATTGCCATACAACTAATTTGTTTTAGGATACATGTGGCATTCTAGGGGTAAATTCTATATGATGTGTATATCAATCTATTAGGTGTTGGCAAGTTGTGAGTATCTAAGAAATGATAAGGAATATCCATACATCATGATCTTGTAATGTGATTATAAATTGTGTCTATAATTTCCATAAAATGTATAAATGATTTGTTTAAAAAAAATCAACACAATCAACCCTAAACAATGCTCATGATGTGGAATGTCATTGGTGAAACCAAAATGATGGTCACATGTTCCATTTCTATGGTAATGGTGATCATATATATGTTGTAGCGACACTTGATGAGTAATTAAATAAATCTCAGAGTGTGACTCATTGTGCCATATTTTTTTAAAGCATGATTTGTTTTCCTAGTTTTTACTAATTTGTTAACATATTTTATTCATTTGGAAATCTAATTAATGATGCTTTAAGTAATTAGGACCTAATGAGAGATCATCTTCACATCTTCATTGAAATATATTTGGTAATTGTAGTCACTATATGGACCGCACATGCATGCTACTTAAGAAAAATTGAAATATAAACTATAATACACATCTTATATCTACCATAACAATTGTCATACAACTTATTTACTTCTAGATACATATGACATACTTCAGGTAAATGCCATATTATGTGTATACCAATATAGTAGGTGTTGGTAAGTTATGAGGATCTAAGAAATGATAGGGTATCCACACATTAGTAGTGCCCTGGTGATTTTTTTGCATAATTTTCTATTTGTTGTAATTTTGTTGCCTGGATTTGTTATAGATTTCAAATAATATATACAATTATCTACCAATTGTTCTTTATAAAGAAGAAGTACAATAATTAGTCACCTAAAAGTGAGCCATGTGAAAATATTGGTAACATGAGTAACCTGGTAAGCTATAAATGAAAAGTGAATAACCTCCACTCACCAACAAGTGGCAGGCAGGGTTGGAATTTGGATTTCTCTTTACCCATCACACAAATTTTTTTGACGTTTTGGTCATTATTTTTCTAGTCAATAAACGTTACGTTTAAAATTTTGCACTTCATTAATGATGTTCTCGTAATAAATTAACCCTTCACCAATAAAAGTTTGATTAAAAAAATTGAACGCTCTTCCATTCTCTTTGGATTTTGGAGTGTGATATATCTGTGTCATGGAATTTTAATACCTAAAGTTTCAAGAGAAATAACCGATTCTTGTCAAACTAATATTTCCTCAATATATGCTATGATCTACTAAAAATTACTTCAAAAATCAAGTAACCTTCCAATATAAAGAAAAAAACATGAACGAGCTTTTCCTAAATTGCAATAAATTTATGTTTATTATTAATATTGCATAATCTGTCTTATAAAAATTGCATAATCGGACTAAGAACAAATCCTCAGTGCATTTTTTATTGTTGTTGTGATTAAAAAAATGAGCCAAATAACGCTAAGGTACTCAGAGAAATCAATCCATGTATTATTTCTCACAAAATCATGTTGAGTAGTGGAGACTAAGCATTAGATTTTTTTCTGTCCTCAATCTCTCTATTAATTATGTCTATGTAGTTATACGAATAACAAGCCAAAGAAATCTTAGGCTTCCAGAGAAATTAGTCTCTGTGTGCAGAAATTGATGATTACTTTTGACTAAATGTTATACCATTTGAAATCGCTGAGCGAAATTAATCAGGCCATGATGTACCATTTGTCAGTATCTATTTTCTCATGTATGAAAGTTGATGTACCATTGAAAGTTTAATAATTCTATTGAAATTTTAATAACTATAATAACTATATATATATATATATATATATATATATATATCTTAAAATTTAATGATTAATAATAATTAAATTAAAATTCTTAAAAGACAAAATAAAAGCCTAATAATCACAAACTATTATGATAATTTAAAAATATAGAACTCAAGCTGAACATAGTTACAAAGATACCAAGAAAAGAAGAGTGCATGTGCATGATAACCTCTTTCTTGACAACCTATGAATGCCATTCTCAATGAAGAATCAAGACTCAACTGGATTGGATTGTGTATCAAAACAGTAGGAATGAATCAAAGTTCAATGAATGAATAACTTGATCGAGAAAATTTATAGGGAAAGGTAACTTGACTATCAATCTACCAAACCTCACTTCCATGATTAAAAAAACACCCCCACCTTCTCAGTGGTCCCATCATGGTCCACCTATTGAAAAACAACCAACAAATATTATTTTTTTAATATTTTTGCATGGCCATTGGACAATGATTTACTATGGTTTTCCTACTAAATTCCAATGGATGTTTATTCAAAAATATTGAGAATTAGTTTAGTCTCAAGGCATAGCCAAGAGTCTTACTGGATAATTATAGATTACCTCTCCATTGGATGATTGTACATTTTTCATCCTTTCACGCGAGTTTCAGTTGATGCTAGATCTTTGCCTTCTATTTCTTTAGTGAAGCTAAGAGTTAACTTTGATCTTACATTAATAACTATACTTGCATGAATATCCATGCTTTTATACTTCCCCACTGTGGTCAATGTTGATGTATGGCCTTGGCCCATTGATCTTACAATTAAATCACTATTCATATTCAATTTTCTCCAGTTCAGCCCAATAAAATAAGGAAAACAAAAAATGAAGTCTTGATTTTTCTTTCCAGTGCTCCTACATAATACAAATACTCTTAAAAACCAATTAATATATAAATTGTCATCATTCATGCTAAAATCAGTTTGAATTTTTTAATGAATCTGCTTACAATTAATAGATTACATTGCTCACAGAATAAGAGATAATTTAGAACTATGATTTCACAATAATAAATTATCGGGCTCCCACAGGGCGATGAACTTGGTCAGATGTGACCCTTCTGCAGCAGCTCCTGAATCTGTCTCTTGATTTTATCGTTCTCTAGAACAGAGCACCGATAGATCGGTCCGTTGGGTAGCAGCGCACCTGGGGTCAGATCAATCGGGTGCTTGACTTGACAGTGTAGAGGAACCCCTGTGGGTGAGGTGAAAATGTCCCCGTACTCCTCCACAACCTTATCCATTTGTTGTTGTCGTGCAGAGGAGCCTTTTCTGGAGGTCATGGCCATAGTATTCTTCTTGCTCTGGGGGTGGATCATCAGGAAAATGAATTTCCTAGTTTGGGAAATGAGCTTACTGCATTGTTTTGCAGTAACCAAAGAGATAGTAGCAGGAGGTGGTACCTCTGGTATCCTGTACAACTTATTTCCCAAAGTAACAATAACATCACGAGGTCGAGACTCATACACTGCATGACGCTTCCACAAGTATGGTTTTCCTAATAATACATCACAAAAATCAATAGGAACAATGTTGCATAATACCTCATCCGTGAAGGGCTTGATGCTATAGGGAAGGCGGCACTGCTGGCTGACGCGGAGATCTCGTCCTTGGTGAAGCCACCCGATGGTGTATGGATGTGGGTGAGCTGTGGTTGGAAAGCCCAACCGCTTCACGGCATCTACTGAAATGAGGTTCTTTTGGCTCCCATTGTCGACAATGAACTATACCAGGGAGCCCTTTACCCACATCTGGGAGTGGAAGAGATGTTCCTCCTCCTCCGGATCTTCTGGTTCCTCCTTCTGGATCTTTGTAGTGGCAACAGTGGCATTGGGATCCACATCAATAATCTGTTTCCCTTTCTCATTCCCCTTGTCAGGTTCTGATTCAGAGTCAGAGCATTCATCTGACTCAGAAGCCCGCATCTCGGCCACCAGCGACTGCTTGGCCCGACACTCACTTGTGTTGCGAGTGGAGCTCTTATGGAACTCACACCACTTTCCCGTGTCCTTCTTTGGCTTTGCGGTGTTGTTCTTTGCTTGTGGCTTCGACAGGTTGTCTTGAGTCACCGTGCCTTGGCTCTGTCCTTTGTTATGTGGTTTGGGAGCACCTTTCCCTTGCTTTTGATTTGCAGATCCAAAGTCTCGCTTCTTCTGTTTGAATTTCTGCTCAATCTTGGCAGCATACCAGTATGTCATACCAAGCGAGGAGATGTTGAGGAACTCCATTACCTCCTGAATGTATCTGTGCAGACAACTGCGATACTTTAGCACCAGATATTTCTCTGAATCTTTGATACCCAACTTGGTGTGCAGGGTATGGAACAGATTCATCAGCTCATGCACATCTTGATCCCTTTGTTGCCGCAGCGTGGTCCATTGTATGTACTTGTCCTCATAGCTCCCCACGGGATAGTATTGTTCCTTGACGGTGTCTCGGAAAGAATTCCAAGTGGGTACAACTGAGAACAGAGAGGGTTCTGTCTCGTCCTTTTTCTCACAGTGGCTTTCCCACCAGTCCTTGACATGGGGGGTAGCTTTGAGGATTGCAAAAATAATCTTCTCCCTATCGGAAAAGTCATGAACCGAGAAATATCCTTCTAATAGATTCAACCATCTATCTACGGAATCTACATCTATTTGACCCTTAAATATGGGAATTTCAAAATTTACTTGTAACTTAAAAGGAGTCTCACCTCCAGAGTGGCTGCTAGATGCAGATGCGCCACCGGTGGGCAGTCGTTGAAGGATCTAGGCAAAGTTATCCATCATCGCGTTCCTTTTTTTTTTGAGGGCCTCCTTGAGTAATATTTTGATAGGATCTCCTGCTCCCTCATCTTTCTTTTCATCCCCCATGGGCGTCCGTCGGGGTTTGCGAGGCTGATATTGCAGGTTCCACCAGATCGAGCCCTAACTCCTTATACCCCGACCTCGTTGGGGACATGCAAAGAAGGATCGAGAAAAAGTAGACCGCTCTGATACCACTGATCCAGATTTATGCAGGAATGCAACAGAATAAACAGATAACCATAAATACAGAGATGCAGGGGAATAACACTTCATTTTATTAATATCAAAGAACTGAAATTTTCTTATAGACAGAATGGAAATAAAACTAGCTAGGGCACTGGTAGCTATCTCTGAGGAGAGATGTGGTGGCTAAAGGCCTCTGAACTGAGTTAAAATGAGGCTCTAGGGCCTATTTATTATTGAGAAACAATGGATAACCCTAAACATCCAAAAACATAACCCTATGAGATGAAGCGCCAAAACTATGGGCCCCGTTTGGGTAAATTGGTGTTTCAACTTCCCAGGGACGTAACTTTGGCATACTATCTCTGTTTGACGCACATGATACATCATTAGAAAGATCTATCCGAGGACTACAACTTTCGCCACAAATATAATTTTAGAAAAAAATGATACAGAATGATAATCGCTGGAGGCGCGATGCCCAAAAAACGTCGTTTAGGGCCTCAAAATGGCTCCGGAAGTTCAGGACCCGAAAAACTGCTAAAAATACTAAGTTGTGCTGAAATTGAAAAACTGAAAGAGAAAATGGTGGGGTCCCAAGTGGAATAGGCGGGTGGCCACCAGTATCCACCTAGATCATTGAGTGAGCCAAAAAAGTAACTTTCCTTACTTTTTGAGTACAGCCTTGCAATTGCGAAGAGGACTAGTGTTGCAAAATTATTGGTAAGTGAAAATTAAAGGGCGTAAGAACGTTTTTGAAAAAATTTCAAACGTCAAAATTAAGTCTTCTATCCTTCCTAGCACCTCATGGAAAACGGGAATCCGCAAATTCTAGTCGTCAAATATGTGCAAAATGCCTTATGACGGGCAAAATGGAGGACTGGTCCTATGCTGCTACATGAGTTAGGGTTTCATGTGGCAACAGGGAACCTTGTATAGTTTTTCAAGGATAGGAAAGGATAATATTGTCAGTTAATCATCACATGAAACTTCATCGCCATTTGAAAATTGTGTCCTAATTTGAAACAAGAAGACTACCCAACTATTTCATTATTTAATTTTGATTGTGTAATACAAAAAAATATCCTAGATAACTTAAATAATGTAAGCACTTTTGCAAAAATTTAGTGGAGAGAACCTTCAATTACATTTATTTTGAAGTTCCACTTGCATTTTAAGCCATTTTAATTAGTCTTTCATGGCTATCTAGTAAAAATTTCAACCTCTTTTAGAAATTTGTTTGTCACTTGTATTAGAAATGCAAAAATCAAATGTAAATAAAAATGATTTGAAATGCTAAAATTCAAATGTGCGCTACATAAAAATGATTTTAAAAATGATTTGAAATGCTAAAATTCAAATGCGCGCTACATAAAAATGATTTTTTTAAAAACTACATATAACGTCTGATATCACGCACACATTCGCCCTCAGCTCTTGCAGAACAACATTTGCCCTCAGCTCTTGCAGAACAACATTCGACCTCAGCATTCGCCCTCAGCTCTTGCAAAACATCATTCGCCCTCAGTTCTTGTAAAATGGTAAGTTCTTACTGCAAGCCCTTCCTCCTGTAGTAGGGTTGACCCTATTTGGGTTTTTTTGGAGCCTCTGAGAATACAAAGGTTGTGATTGATTACGGGGCACTGCCTATATTTGTGGAACTTCCTACCTCTGGGAATGATAATGTTCGAGAATAGGTAGCACATTCATTTTAGAGGTAGAAAATTATTCTTCCCAACTATCTTTATACGTCTGTAATTTTGGAATTTGATTTAAAAAACTAATACCCAACTCTGAGTTCAACTGGTGTTCATGTAAGGCTGTTTGGGCTTTGGGAAATATTGCTGGAGACTCTGCATCATTTAGGGATCTTGCCCTCAGTCATGGAGCTCCGAGGCAGGTGCTTGCCCAGTTGAATGATACTGCCAGAATTTCAATGATATGAAATGCTACATGGGCTCTGTCAAATTTTTGCCGTGGTAAACCCCAACCACTATTCGAACAGGTAAGCAGAATACATTTTCTGCCTCTTCTTCTTAGTTCGCAGATACTGTGGATTTTTTTTTATAGATCTTGGTGCTTGGTAGATTTGGACATAATATGGACCTAGGCGCTTGTTCATTACAATGACTCCATCATCAGGTTTTAGAAAATGCTCAGAAATTTGGGTTTCACAAGGGGATTACCCTTGCTTGCAATTATCGATTATCAATCACATTCAAAAAAAGTCTTTCGTAGCATTGCTAAGCTCTTTGTAGGTGAATTTCCGAGGCAATTTCACAATATCTGAACTAAATTTGTCTGTCCTTTTCAATACTCTGCGCTTGTAACAGAACCAGACAAACAATCTAGTGGCCAATGCAACAAAAACAACATCTCCTGTTGCAATGCCTGCAATTCACCCTCTCTGCACGCATGAATTACTATGGCACCCTCTTTTGTGAACAGGTACTGGAGCTGAAGGTACTGGTTTCCATTAGGATCGTGGAATTCAACATCCAAAATAGTATCAAATTCTACTGCAATAGTATTCCCCAGCGAGAGCAACAGTTCATTGAGACCTATTGGACTCATCACCCCCAAATAGCCTCTAGGGCTACCCAGAGTGTGATCATCTAGAGAAAAAAAAAATGCTCATCCATCCCCAATTGAAACAAGAACAGGACCCACATTGGTTACAGAAAAGGAGAAACACGTTTTGAAAGAAGAAGAAACTTTTGTATTAGGGTCCAGAAATCTAACTGGTCTATTGTACAATGCCCTACCTACACTTCAAATTGGTACTCCCAACTCCATGCTAAGGCTCACTATGCCATTCTTTAGATGAGCATCTTAACTTGAAGTTTGATTCCGAAAAACCCAAGTCCCCTGTTCTATTCCCAAGACCTATGTTACAACGAGTAGAGTTCTAAGAGAAATACTTCACAATAGGAAGCAAAAGAAACATCGCAAAATTTCTCTGCTTTAGACTAATAATTTTCTGTGCGAAAATTCAACTGCGGACAGTAAAAACATAATATCAAACACAACCAATCCACAATGGAATTTGAACATGAGGATTTATAACCACAGAAAACCCTCTCCAGGTTAAAAGAATTCCAGAATGGCTTTAAGATTCTACTAATGAGCGCTTACAACACCATAGCAATTAATGTCACAATGAAATCTGCTGAAAGCAAAGCCCTTGTACAGTTTCTACATTTCCACAGTGGAAGCAAGAATCTTGCTATCTCTCATGATCTGGTTTTGTGGTCAAATCCTTTGCTATGGCTGTCTTGTTCTGCTAAATGTGGATCTATTTTAGCTTTGGCTTTGGTTCTCATTTAGGATCGTGGCTATCTGATCTTGCTGTGGCTTTGAATATACAAACTTGTTCAATAGGAAAATGTTGACTCTGCTATATATAGGAGCTTCAATGGGTGCTATCAAACACTTTTTTGGGCAGCTTTGTTTTGTCTCTGATTCAAGGCAGAACTATGTTGGCCTTGGTTTTTTAGTCCTTGGAACTTAGTTCTCTCATATTTTCCATCCTATCCCCAGTTTTCTATCGAGAAAGACATAACTTCACGATATCAAAATTAACTATTTTTGGCCATTTATCTTTAGTAATGGTACAACCTTAATTTGGTGCATTCGTACAGTATCTGAAGAGCACTCTCAAGCTGTTATTCAGTATTTTAGCATAACTACTACATTTAACTGCCATGCACTAATATTTATATCAACCATAAGCATTCTTAAGGTAGTTCCACGTTCGTGAAGCAGAAGGAATGCTTCTGACAACTTCTTATCATAGTGGTACAATTCTGTTCGCAGTTTATCTTTTATAAACCTCCAATTTTCCAAACGTAGTAGAGAATATAGTTTGCATCTGAAATTTTGGAAAAATCTATTTAGTATTCTACAGAAAATGCATTAGGAATAAAAAAATCCCACAATTTGTAAAAAGCCCACAATTTTGTAAAAAGCCCACATTTTGTAAAAAGCTCACAATTTGTAAAATGCCCACTTTTATTTTCTTTTTGCTTATATATTGAGCTCCCATTGAGTTCAAAAAGTCTTGGGTTTTCTACACCATTGAGAGATATTTATTGTTTTCTTTATAGGATAATTTGCATCAATGGAAGAAAACATTGGAGCTGGAAAAAAAATTCAAAAGGGTGAAAGGGGTGATGGCAGAGTTTATTGCCCTTGTAAAAAATGTTGTATGAGAAATAATGTTAGAG
>JAXQQM020079815.1:0-15625 GCA_034641835.2 Pinus albicaulis
CAATTAAGAAATAATAAATGTCACACCCCTTTTCTAACATATTTTACAAATGGAAATATGGTCTTTGATGCTCCTGTGGTCAGCCTAGGCAAACCATCATTAAGTTATGAAAGGAGACAAAAGAGAATAAACATAAAAAACATAGCATTCAAATGATTTATGTAAATGACATTTAAGTTGAAACATATAAGAAATTTGGTATATGTAAATATGAGCTTATAGACAGAGTTCAAATTTAATCAGGTATTTCCAAATGCAGAAGACTTATGAATCAGATTTATGACTTAGAATCAAAATAATACACTAGAAAAATTGATAGGAAACTTATCACACATGAATCTTTATAAAATTTGTACAAGTAACACTGCTCACAAAAAAAACTATTTACATCAAATTTCTACAAATGTGCAAGGGTTTCTGTGAAAAATTCCAACAGTTGTTCTGTCTTTTCCATCTAATTTATATAAAAATTGCATCATTTTGAGATCCACAACTTCTATAAGCTTTAATTACAAAATTGGGCAAAATATAAAAAATAAATCAAGATCCAAAAGAAATGGATCGGAAAACCTCCTCATTTATCTTTAGTTTTTCATTTCAAACAATCAAGAAGATGGTAAGATCTTATCCCCAATTCGAATTGATGAGGTGACTCATCAACAACTGTCCATGAGCTTTTTCTGGAAAATTCTTGAAAAATAAGGTCCAAATATGCCTTCGTATATCCCAAACCATGATAGTTATGTAAAACATGAAAGAGGTTTTTGTAAATGAGCCCATTCTCGACAAAAGCCCCGTTCATATTTGGAAAATTCATTTTAAAATTCTCGAAAACCACACTCAAAGTTAATAACTAAAATAAGAAATTATTTAATATTTAAATCTGGAAAAATAGGCTGCAAATATTCCTTTGAATATTCCAAACCATGACACCTGTGTAAAAAATAAGAGAGGTTATTTTAAATAGTTCCATTTTGGAAAAAAATAAAATATTTTTTTTTGGTTTTCAAAAATTCGTTCCCATTTTTTCAAAATCGTTCTCGAAGTTACTGCCTTTTATGAAAAAAAACAGAGTAAAACAATTTTTTTGCTGACATTTGATTTGTCAACGCCACATGTCGTTTGAGGATAGGTTGTGCTGAAAATTTACATGTCATTGCTCACTTGTCCCGATACCCAGTTCTTTTATGACTAGTGATCTATCAATGATTTGATCTTGACATTTAAAATTTAAATTTTAAATCTGTGCTCACAAGCTAACTATCAACGCCTTTAGTTTATTGGTTCAAATTCAAAATTGGTGTTGATAATCCAACTATCAATTCCTTTATTCAACATTTAAAAATTGGCGCTAATAATATAACTATCAACGCATTTATTCAACATTTACAAATTGGTGTTGACAATCCAACTTTGAGTCCCTTAAATTTTTTGAATAATAAAAAATTACAATGCTGAACTTATAACTATAAAGAAAAACTGATATAATAAGACTTATGGCCAAAAAAAGATTGTAAACATGATGATTGTGCACATACTATGCATGTACAACTCTAAACATCTGTGTACATGGGATGAGAGTCTTCCCTATGTGCAACACCACTATAACAAAGCTCTCCATATCTCGACTGACCACAACCCCTTTGAAGTGGGCTTAGGAATTCAACCATTATGTGCCCTTGTTGTTGCACTGCTTTTTGCAACTACACAGGATCAAGGATCTGCCCATGTTTAGTACGAAGCTGATAAAGCCACTAGGTTTATTGAGTGCATTCAACACATCCACCAATAGGTTTACGACATCCAGGATAAATCTAATGCCAACTAAAAGCAATGACATGATCTACATCGGTGCCCCATAAGTTTCAGGTGGGCAACAAAGTCTTGTTGCATTTGTAGAAAGAACACCTTACCAGAGCTTAGGCCACTTCTATATGGGAACTACACCATCACCAAGGTTGTGAGAGATAATAATTTTTAGCTCAACGTTCCCCCATTCCTTTGCTTTCACCTTGTGTTCAATGTGGACCGACTTCGACCATACTTTCCACCATTGTTGGACACATCACACATTGTTTAGCAGTTGACACCAACAAAGCTCAGCCCATAATATATTGAATAAGCCATAATTTGATCAAATCATGGACACACAGATCAAGAACACTTGCAAATAGAGGATCCAACTGTATCAAGTTGTCAAGGTTGGCCAACTCTTGCACCAGGGTAAGTGGCTCACTAGGGAGCAAGTTCGATAGAAATTTCCCCATCTCATAAAGACACTCAACACAATGGGTACCATTGCTTCCTAAGGAGGGAGGAATGATCTAGGTGGATATTGGTGGCCACCCACCTATTGCACTTGGACACCCAACACTGTTTCTTTCAGTTTCCTTAATTGTAGCACAATTTACTATTTCTATTAGTTTTTTGGGTCCTAAACTTTCGGAGTCGTTTTGAGGCCCTAAACGATGTTTTTTTTTGGAAAACGAGCAAACCCATAGTATATGGCAAGGTTTTGTAGTAAAAAGTTGTAGTCATCAACTAGATCTTTCTATCGAGGTATCGTACACATCAAATGAAGATTATATGCCAAAGTTACGACCCCAAGAAGTTGATGTACCAATTTACCCCAACGGGGCCCACAAAATTTTGGCGCTTCATCTCCTAGGGTGAGGTTTTTGAATATTTAGGGTTTCCCATTGTTTCTCAATAATAAATATGCCTTCAAGCGTCATTGTAACACAATTTAGAAGACATATAGCCACCACATCTCTTGTTAGAGATAAACTACTATCGCCTAAGCTAGTTTATTTCCATTATGCATGTAAATAGTTTTCAGTACTTTGTTATTAATGAACTGAAGCTATGTTTTCACTGTATCTCTGTGTTTTTGTTCATATCTGTATTTCATTTCGTTCCTCATAAATATAGATCAACACACCCTATCGTTGGATGGTCGCCCTAATGCAAAACTCTCATGGAGTTACTAATTGAGAATTTTTGTAAATTTGGTGTGTATGAAGATTATATTGAATGAGAACCTCTTGGGCTTGAGAATTCTCTACCACACTACTAAAATATTCACTTATCCTACAACCCCATTGCAACTCGAGAGTTTTCAAGGAAGAAAAGTACCCATCTAATAGGTGGGGAGGTACACTAGTGAGTCAATGAAGTTTAGGCAAGTTACATGGATTTATATGTCAAGTTACCGAATAAGCTTATCCACCCTTGTGAAGTGTATGTTGATTTTTGCATTCATGATAGATTGTGCCACTCTCTCACAAGCAAATATGACCAAAATAAAAGAAGAAGACACCACACATCTTCAGAGGTATCACATCAAATTATCAATTGTCGATATAACCTTTTCCAATAAAGAACTTCACTCGCTAGTTTGGCATTTTGGATCCAACCCAAACAATAAGGTTTTAGGTGCATGTTTGTAAAAACTTTTGAAAAATATCAATTTTTGCATAAATCTTTTTGGTAGGTAACTATTGCACATGGAATAAAAACAACAATGAAAATATTGTCTTGAAAAATCTATGCAGAGGGGAAAGGAATTTATAAATGAAAATATGAAAATATGTTCATGGCCAGAATTGAACATCAGAATTCTTGCAAACTTAATTGCAAGCATTCAAATACTCGAAAATACCAATAAGGCCATAATAACCATAATCACCACAATTATCTTTCAAAAGATCAAACACTGGACCATATCGCAAATATTTTCAAGATACCACTTGCCAAAAGATTGTAAGAGTCAAGCTATAACTAGAAATTTGAATATATATGTCACGAGTAACAAAGGAATGTTCACTCAGTGGGAGCCACAAATATTGTTCAACATTGAAACGTTGATCATGACAATAGAAAAATAAAAACCTCAGTGATAATAAGAATCTTGGAAACGAGGTTAAAAAGAGGATAAACACACTCTGCTAGGGTTTCTCGCTATCTCTGCTCTGTGCGCTACTATGACTGTGTTAGGGGGGGTTTAGAGCTCCCTTACTTTCGGGATGTCATCACAGGAAAGGTCAAGGAGCCTGAATTCTCCTTCTTTATGAAACTCATGACATAGAATGCTTTCAACTCCTCCAAAAAGTCAAATGTTTCTCGCCCATGGGAAAGTGGACCGGGATAAATCTTAGACAAAAACACCACCTTACAACTGATTGCTACCAGGGGCTCTAAAAAAAAAAACACAGGGAAGGGGATCGACCTTAGAATCAGACGAGCAACAACTATAAGACAAAAGCAAAGAAAATACCAGTACTGGAAATTCAAGACCATGATGTTGCAACATACATGACATTCATGCAAGAACATGCCATCACCTGTAAATTCATTGGCATATGGCCCTAAAAAAAGACCCTAAAATGGTGGATATAGACCAAGTGACACCCAAAGGGAGAAATAAGGCTACAAATAGGATCTAAAGGCTTCTTTATAGTAATATTTGATCTCTTGGAGGACCAAGACCACATTTTTTAAGGTTTCCCTTACTTCCTTAACTATGTTGGGCTATACATGCGATATTGGAAGGAAAAATTCACACCAGAAGAGGAAGACTTTACCAGGGTACTATTGTGCTATGCAAAAACTCCCCCCATTTTTATTTTCAAAATAGTCTAAACTTTTGATAATAAAAATAGGGACCCTTCTTAGAAATGTATTTTTTCATTTTAGATAAAAAATCAAACTCCAAAAAACGTTGTTGTTTTTTATTAAGTTAAAAAAAAAAAGAAATTAATAAAACATCCTTGTGATTACCCTATCACAAATCGCATCCCGCATAATATTTTCTCATTGAAAGTTAAACAACAAAACAACGAAACCCCAATTTTACGATCAACGATATGAATTTTGTAAGCGAAAGCATAAATTTCACATCGCGGATATATGTTTAAAACTTTAAGCAGTTCTTACCAAAATTTTGATATTGCGATATTCTGATACTACGATTTTGCGATTTCGCGATATCGCGAAATTGCATATCGCATAAACAAAAAGTAATGCGCTTCATAAAGACAGATTCAAAAGGCGCGATGCGATGGATTTGACAGGTTTAAATAAAGTTTTATTGTGAAAATAAATAGTGTCAGAAACGATTAAGTATGTTTTATCATCGCAATGCAAACAATTATTGATTTGTTACGATTAATAAATGATATAGCTGCTTCCTGGATCTTTTCTTTTCAAATTGGTCATTTCAAATATATCTTACATCATTTGATCATTTCTCTGTCTTTAATAGGGATTTTCCTTCAAAATATGTCCATCCACAAAGTAATGTAGAAACACGGCAAACAGACTATTGCAGAATTGGAATACATAGAAATGTCGCCCATAGTCTCAGATATTGTCTGCACTGCAGATGGAGGTGCTATAAAGTGGCAAGCTATCTATACTATCCTCGAAGAAAAAGAACCTGAAGTTGTGGAGGTCAAGGCAACTTTTGATGATGCAAGACCCTCAGATTTACAGTTTAAATATATCACGTGCTCCTTCCTTCATAAGATAGCAGCAAGGGCCAGTCTTTGACCATACACTAACATGATAAAGAGGGTGCTTGAGAATTCAACAATTAAGGACAAACAATTAAGAACCATTAAGAATGAGATCTTAGGTTCTTTCAAAGTTGAAGATTTGAAAGTCATGTACAAGCTACCCGACCAACAAGACATCTATGATAATAGATTTGTTGAGAAATTTGCAAAGAATAATGAAGACCCTTTAAAAAATTCAAGGTTGGAGAAAACTGGATAACAAGTTTAAACATGAGAAATCAGGTATGCATCCTATCGCTTCACTTGCAAACCCATACAATTTTGCAGCATCAATGCTATGCGGATTATATGGTCTCCCTGATAATACCAAGTTCTCTATAAATTGGCTTCCCTTGATTGACTCCTGTGTTAATTCCCACATCATGAATTGGGTAACCATTCTTTCCGAAAATCTAGCTAAAGCGATTAATGAATATCGCCAGACAAGAGCTTCTTCCTCCAAACCCATCCCCAAATTTTTCATGAGTGCATATGTTTTTGATGCCACCATTTTTCTACCAGTTTTCCAATTATGGGTTGGAAATGGACTCTCGAGGATCCTACCCCTATCCATTTGAGTCATAAAGAGATATGGGAACACAATTATGTACCACATTTCCATAGGATATGTTATGGAGTTGTATTACCATTACATCAATTAATGTTTGATAGAGTGAGCCCTAGGTTCACTAAGGAAGACATTACAGACCTTCAAATGATAGGGAGATGTTTTATTGAAGAATCATTTTCATACATCAGAATATTTGGAAGCTCCGCTCCTCCACAGGTTCTTCCTTTGTATGTTTTAGATAAGTTAATGGCGAGAGAAGTGGCTCACCAAACTGTTGGTAATGGACTTACTAAATCTTTGAAAGATAGTAAAAAATCTTTATGGCCAAGTTTTCCAATTCAGTGTGGTACATTCTCCCTCAACAATTTCAATCATCCATTGAAAGAATGTCAGAAGATTGAGCTTTTGAAGCTCCCTGTTTTACCCTCAAGGAAATTCGAACCAGAAAAGATTGCTAACAAATTTACTCAGTCAGTCAAAATCAAACCTATCATACACAACGATGATATATTTGAAGACATTTTGCAATCTGTTGGAACTTTTGAAGAAGTCCAAAATTTTGTCAAATTGAATATAAATCCAGAGGAATTACAAAGATCAATGAGTATAGAGAACAAAGACTCAAACGTATCCCTCAAAATGTCTTGATTACTAATTATATGACTGAAGCAAGCAAAGAAATCAAAACAGAAGAATCAGATTCACATAATCAAGGTGAACTAGATAAATTCTGGACTTCAGTTAGCAATACATTGATAAATACCCCAGAGGTATCATCTACACAGAAAAATACAGAATTTCAAACTCCCTGGGGTTAGATAGTTTCGGCAAAAGAAATCATTGAAAGTCCCGGGATAACCTCCCAAGATACATAAGTCATTCCTTCGTTTCATACTGATGAAATTATTTTGAAGGTGACTGATATCCCTCCACTGGATGTATTCTACAACCCTCTTCATAAAGATGTATTCAGGAAGCAAAGAAAAAGAAGAAGAATTGAAACACCCCGAGGTAATGAGGTCATGGAATTTGTATGGAAAGACACTCCATCAAACCCAATTGAAAACCTAACTCGGCTATCACAATTTGCTGGAGCATATACTATTGCAACAATGGATAAGGCAGCCGAAGTATCCATTTTGGTTCAGGAAAAGGATGATAAAGTCATGCAGTTACAGCAACAACTGGATGAATAAAGGAACAGTCTAAGTCAAAAGGTCAAGCAACAACTCTTCAAATTTCAACAAGATATGGAAGTGCTTAAGATAAGTCATGAAAATTACTTATCCAGAAAGGACACACTGATTAAAGAATTGGGAGAAGATCTTACAAAATATGAAGGCATTCCTACTATCGAGGAATTCATAAAAGAAGCATTGGCATTAAATGCCTTACTCTCAAAACAACAAAACTTGTTTGTCTTACAAATGTCAAACATAATCCCACACTTGGAAATCAATGAACAATTGACTAATACAGTCATTGACCAGAGAATTGAGTTTAATGAACTCAATACCAAAATTTCTGATTATATTGAATGGCAGCATTTAGAGGAAGGGAGAAAGTCAAGTCTCCCAAAGATCAAAGAAAATTTTAAAGATAGTCTCTTTACTGACTCAGACGCACAGGTAAAACAAGCAGAATTGGCAATAGCCAGAGCAACAGGTATATCAAAGAGTATGGTCAAAATGAATAACCACATGTTGCATACCTCTGGTTTAATTAAAGAAGGAAATCACAAATTGATTCCTGATCTCAAAAATTTAGAACAAAGTTGGAAAAACACAGGTCAAATACGAGAAGAAACACTTGCACAACTGAAAAAGACTGATTGGGAAGCATACTGGAAGCTACTGGTTAAGCCTCATAGTCAAATAACGACATTGAATTTTTCTTTGGATTCCATACAGAAAATGTAGCCACTTTTACTTGATGCTATATTTACTGAACAGATGAAGACACAGTTCGGGAAGCCTCCACAAGTTCAACCATTGTCAGATATTTGTGAGCAGATAAGCAGAGCTGGCAGTAACCTATCATCAGACATGAACACGAGCTAGTTTGTTTTTAATTTCAATTTAGCAATTAGATACTAGGAATGAGGAAAGTTGTTTGAAACCACCTCATAAGATATTTTGTATAATCTATTTTTGTAAGTAGTTAATGTAGTATTTAAACCCTTCTCATGCATTTAGAGAAGGGTCCATAATTTTTATTAAGAACATTTACAAAGAATGCTTTACTGTAAGTCTGTGGATGCCTTGATAAAATAATGGAACACAGTCTTTTCAATTATATATCATTTTGTTGATCACTGTTGATGCACTTTTGTATTCTATGAATGACTTATTGATTCGAAGAATTGATTGTGGCCTATTATCGCTGTTCAGATGAACAAGACAACACACATCTGGTACTATTATCATGTATGCTAAAATCTGTTTTAAACATTAGTGATAAATCTAGCTTTCATGAATTATATATGAGATCAATTATTTATGTTTGAAGTATCAGTTGCAATATTGTACAATATAAGAATAGAATTTGATTTGTTTTATATATGATCATAAGAATATATCCGATATGTTTCACATCTTCTTTTGATTAACTCTTTTTCAAAAGAATTATCTTACAAAAGTATTAATTCTATTAAGTCTGTGATTGATTTAAATCATCACAGACTGAATAGATATCATTTTAGATCGCATAAAATCAGTATTATCCCGGGTTAGATTAGATCAGATTTAATTCAAAGTTTTTCATTTTAGAATAAATTTGTTTTAATTTTTAGTTATTCTTCATGCAAATCATTTGAGAGAAACCCCAACAATCATATAAAACCCAAATCTGGGAAACTGGTCCCATTATCCCCAGTCAGAGCCACTATCCCAAACGGAAAAGGAACTGCTTTAATGTCTGGACCGGGTGGTTATCCCCCTTGTTGTTTCCACATATTTCTGAGGCCTCAACATTTTTTGCGCTAGAAGGAGGACCTGACTATGAATAGCATACAAATATAAACATCAAACTAGAAGCCCTCATAAGAGCCGATCTCCCGAAAAGCATCCTACAAATTCCCGATCAAACTCTAAATCACCAACTTAGAAATCAGAAATTGTAGAAACCTTCCCCTCATCTCCTGAAATATTCCGACAATCATCTGCTTCAGAATTTACTCCCGAGTCTCCCGAAGTCCAGTCTTTAATTCAGAAATTAGAAGGAATATCTATTTCTGCTAAAAAGCCTGTTAATCCTGAAGCTTATGAAGAAAGCGTTACTTCCCTATTTAAAGAAACTAGTATATTAAACCGATCCAAAAGCGAGAAACTTGGAATTCCTCGATTTGAGTTTCCAATAAAGTTGCATCGCAAAATTTTTTCTTATCTAGATCTAAGTCAGATACGAGTGAAGTCATGTCAACTTTCCCTTCAATTACTTCCTCACATCCTCTTACTCAATCTACATCTTCCTATTCTTCCATTTCTTCTACTCAAACAATCATTACTATCACAAATAGTATTTTTTCAGTTGTAAGTTCTACATCCATTACCCCTAATTCTGGATCTACTTCTGTATCTTTGCAAACTTCAAATCCAATTATGGCTAATTAGCCTTGGACGAATCCTGGTGCTGTATTGATTGCAAATCCAAATCCTCTTCCACATCATCTAGAAAAATGGCTACCTAAATATAATCCAGATGATGATCTTCCCGCTGAAGAACATATCAATAATTTTATGCTAGCCATGAATCTTAATGGAGTTGCTCATGAAGACATTGTAGTCAGATTGTTTCCTTATACTTTACAAGGATCTATAGGATCCTGGTACTTTTCACTTCCAGCAGGATCTATTGCAGATTAGGAAAATTTTGAACAAGTTTTTCTTGCAAAATTTGGAGATGATAGAACTGCTGCATCTTTAATCAACGCTCTTTCCAATCTAAAAACAAATTCAGGTGAAAGGATCAAAGATTTCAACTCTAGATTTAACGTTATTAAACAAAATCCCAACTACTTCCAAGCCTGTTGTTGATGTACAAATAGAATGGTATATTTATTCTTTACCTTCTAATATAGCTATTTTTGTAGATAGAGCCCGAAAAGCTACCCTTTTAGAAAACATGAAAGAAGCCCTTGCTATAGAGAAAAGAATCTTAGCATTAGAAAAATGATCAGAGATAGAAGATAGGAAATCAAAGAAAGTGACATTTAGTCAAGATTCCAAAAAGAAAGTCTCGAAAGATCCATTCGATCTTGAAGGTCTTCAAAAAGTGTTAAAGACTATGTCAAATGACATGATTGAGATAAAGAAACAAGTTGATGAATCATCAATACCTAAGAAATCATATCGCCCATTTAAGAAAAATCCCTCTTCAACATCTCAACCTCCAAATGTGATTTCAAATGCTGAATCTGATCAAGATATTGAAGATCCCTCATCATCTGAATAGGAACCAGAGTCTGAGGAAGAAGTTGAACTGAATGGGTTATGGGATTTCATTCTCCCTACAGAAGAAGAAAGAGAAGCTATGCCTGTGTCTACAAGAAGTAAATCTTCTTCTGATTCAACTATATCAAATTACAAATAGAAATATCTCCCCACAAAGGAAAAAACAACAGTCAAAAAATCTAAAACTGTTCAGACAGATCCTATTTAACCAGACCCTATTACAACTTCCAAAACTTTAATAGTTTTAGATACAGTGGAATACAATATAGTTGAAGATATGAAAAATACCAAAGCAAATATTTCATTACATGAAATGACCAAACACAAGTGAAAACATAAAATTTTACTTAGAGAACTCAAGGCAATCCCTTTAGATCCTATACAACCATCGGTTATAGCCCAAGCTTCTAAAGATACGGGAAAACCTCTGTCATCTTCAAACAAAGTAAATCCCGATGATCTTGTTTTAATTGGTGATATATCTATTTCTCACACTCCTCCTTTACTTTCGGCTTATGAGATTTTCAACAAAAATGTTCATAATTGTCTTATTGATTCAGGAGCATCTTCAAACATCATGCCAAAAACAATATGTACAAAATTGAATGTCACTCCTCAAAAATATGTTGTACATATAGTTCAATTAGATAGAACAAAAGTAGAGGTCATTGGAGAAATGTTGTCAGTATCCATTAGATTATCATCCAATCCAAAGGTATTGCAAGTAATCGATATTTTGGTCGCAGACATCCTGACTTTTATGGTCTTATTTTAAGCAGGGATTGGTCTGAAAATTTACATGGGTATTTTGCTACCGACTGGTCACACATGTGGTTGCCATATAATGGTAAACCAAATCAAATCAGATTTGATCGCGAGAAATTTATGAAACACACAGTCACTAAACTTGAAGAAACAAATGAACCTGTAGCTTTCACTAACAATATTATTGGAAATTACTTAGCTGAATCATTTCTTGGATCATTGAATTCTCAGATTTCACCTTTTTCAATAAATACTTCTATTTCTCAAATTGAAAACTTTTCTCAAACAGACACTTCTAGATGTATTAATTTTAGCAATAAAATTTCAAAAAATTCTTTGTTTTGGACTTTATACTTTGATGGTTCAAAATTAGAAGATGGTGCAGGAGCAGGTTGCGTTTTAATCAATCCTAAAGGAGAGAAAATAATGCTAGCTTGTAGACTCGAATTTCAATGCAAAAATAATACCGCTGAATATGAAGCATTGATACAAGGTCTGTAAAAAGCTATTAGTTTAAATGTTAAATATTTGCAGGTATATGGAGATTCTAAGATAATTGTTAGAAAAGTCATAAACACAATTCATTGTATTTCTGGACATTTGCAACACTATCAAGCTTTAGCTCAAAGCCTTACATCCCATTTTTCTGCATTTAATATCTCCACAGTTCCTAGATTACAAAATGCAAGTGCTTATTTACTTGCTAATGTAGCATCTAAGCTTATACCATCTGAAGAATTTAGCCCAGATAGATTTTGAATTGAATTTATTTTTAGGCCTTCCATTCCCGACAATGTAACAAATTGGAGAGTATTTAACAATGATACAAATATAGTAGAATTTCTTACATCAGACGGATCTTATGAAGGTCAAATCGTAGATGAACATGAACATGACTTACAAATTGAAGATAAACAAAATACTAATCCAATCCCCAAATCTGTATTCAAAATGGAAGATCTCTACGATTTGACAAATAGGTTTAAAAGGATTACGAATTCGAAAACCCAGAGTTCTACTCTAAAATTTGAATTGATTAATCTTGGTACACCAGAAAAACCTCAAAACATTAACCTAGGTCTTGGTTTAAAACCTGAAGAAAGGATGTCATTAATTAAGTTGCCGAAAACATATAAAAATATCCTTGCATGGGATTATTCGGATCTCAAAACATATGATACTTCTATAATTCAACATGCTACACCTATGATCTCATATGACAAACCTGTGCAACAAAAACTTAGAAATATCCACCCAAACTTAGAATGTCAAATTAAATCTGAATTAAATAAAATGCTCAAAGCCAAAGTTATTTTTCCTGTTAGACATTCGAAATGGGTGTCAAACATGGTCCCAGTTAGAAAGAAGAATGGAGACATTAGGATTTGCATAGACTAGAAATTTGAATAAATCTTGCCAAAAGGATAATTTTCCCTTGCCTATAATGGAACAAATATTACAGTCAGTTGCAGGATTTGAACTGATGTCTTTTCTCGACGGATTTTCAGGATATAATCAGATTATGGTACATTCGGATGATTAATTAAAGACAACATTCAAAACAAAGTGAGGAACATACGCATACCAAAAAATGCCATTTGGGTTGATTAATGCTGGTGCTACATTTCAACGTGCCATGGATATAGCTTTCATAGGAATAATCAATAGATCAGTTTTTATATACTTAGACGACATTATTGTTTACTCTAAGCATAGGAACAATCATGTTAATCACCTAAAACATATTTCGCCTTTCAGAAAATTCAGCATTTCCTTGAATCCTAAAAAATGTTATTTCGCCTTATCAGAAGGTAAACTATTAGGGGTCATTGTCTCTAAAAAAGGAATCCATATTGACCCTGATAGGATTAAGGAAATCGAAACATCCCTCTACCACATAATAAAAAAATGATGCAATCATTTTTAGGACAAATTAATTTTGTAGAAAGATTTGTTCCTGATTTTTCCCAAATCATATTACCCTTGCAATCAATGATCAAGAAAAATTCAATTTTTAAAATGGGGAAAAGATGAGAGAAATTATTTTGAGTTGATTAAGAAAGCTATCATTGAAGCTCCTTCTTTAACAACTCCCGATTTTCTTAAGCCATTTTTATTATACACATTTTCTTTTGATACATCATACGCAGCAGTTTTGACACAACTAAATGATCAAAATATTGAAGCACTGATTTCGTTTTTCAGTTCTAACCTTTAAAGTGCCGAGTTAAACTATTCAGCTGTGGAAAAACAAGCTTATGCTGTGTTTAAAGCTTTGAAACATTTTAGACCTTTTCTCCCAAAAACACATACTAAAATAATAGTACCTTACTCAGTAGTAAGGCAATTATTAATCCAACGAGAGGTAGGAGAGAAGAGAGAAAATTGGGTTACCGCACTTCAAGAATATGATGTAGAGATACATCCTGCTAAAATTTTAAAGGTCAAGGTCTTTGTAGGATGTTAATTGGAGCCTCTAATTTACCAACATAAGAAGATCAATCAAATGAAATACAACTGTCTGAGGTAAGCCTAAACGATTCTCAGTCACAATATGCTAATTTGAAAATTTTCTTAAAAAATGGATATGCTCCATTATATCTCAATTATACAGCAAAGCATGCTCTGAGGCTTAAAGCAAATCAATATCAACTTATAGATGATTTTCTATTTAGGAAGAATTACGACTCTGTATTATTGAGATGTTTAGAGAAAACTAAAGCTGAAAAAGTAATGCTGCAATTTCATGATGGACTAGTTAGAGGTCATTTCGGAGGAAACACCACAACTCATAAAATAATACATGTTGGTTACTATTGGCCAACTTTATTTAAAGATGTACATGAATACGCGAGAAAATGCAAAGTATGTCAAACTGCAGCAAGAAGAGAGAGGAAAGCAACATTTCCACTACAACTAGTTAATATCCAACAACCATTTGAACAATGGGGGTTAGATACCATAGGTGAAATAACTCCAAACTCTTCTAAACAACATAAGTATATTCTAACTGCAACAGATTATTTCAAAAATTGGTAGAAGCTATCCCATTAAATGTGGTTAATACAAAAAGTATTACAGATTTTATTGATCAGTTCATAATCACCAGGTTTGGCCTCCCAACAGCTTTGATATTTGACAATGCATCTTACTTTTCTAGAAATGCTATGATAGAATTCGCTTTGAAAAGAGGTTTTAAATTAAAGTACTCAGCAAACTAATTGAAGAAATCAAGGTATGCATCCATTATCTTGGTAGTTCATACATGGAGGAATACGGTAGAACTGAAGTGGCAAAGTTATGACAGAGTTGGAAGAGTAGTTCATGGAGTTGTTATTCGGTTTAACTCAGTTAATGGAGTTAAACTCAGTTGAGCTAGTTGTATCTAGTCTAACTAAATGATACACTAGTGAGAGTGGAGTGAATTAATTATTTAATTAATTCACAAATAATAACTCATTAATCAACTGAACAATACAACAGTTAACTACAGTGCATGTTAGATCCAGTGGAGACCCAGTGGAGAGATAGGTGAAAGGGCAAGATGGACTATCCGTTGTGACTATAGTGATGAATTGATTGCACCACACAAACATTGAAGTTTCCAATGAGGATTGCGCAGTCAAGGCAAGGGTAATTCGAATTCATTTAGAGCTATTCTTCAGCAAGGATTGCGCAGTGGAGGCAGGCTATCGGTGGCAATCGGTGCATGTGGTTGCGGTTATTCCACAGTTAGTGTCGACGATTGATTGTCTTGAGAACTTGATGTACTAAGATTTGTATGAGATTGTTACATGATCTCCATGATACATAATATATGATAGTTTGGGTTTTCGGCTTCAGGTTTTCTTCTTAAACTGCTTGTGTTATGTGCGATTGTTTTTATTGCTTCATGTGTTTACAATTGATTTTAATTACGCAAAATAATAACGAGTGGTAGGATTCTGTATTTAGCGAAGATAAATATTGTTTGATTAGGAAGTACGGGATATATACATGCATCTTGTATATAATTTCTCTGAGAGAAGATCGAGTTGATCCAAAAGCAATTTATAACCTACAACCTCAAGATTAAAGGTAATACTCTTTATCCTATCCTCTTGACTAAAGTTAGTTTTTCCCCATTGAAAGCATGGTTATATTTCACTATCTAATGTATAAGAAGAAGCTTTACAACATGGAAACTACGAAGTTCCCCAAAAATGCTTCTAACTCTATCCAAAACCCCCACCTTCAGCTCAAGCGGGGTTGACACAAGGATGTTTGGTCTTGGCTTGAATATT